>NDGN011479943.1:0-14117 GCA_002564285.1 Tympanoctomys barrerae
TTTCTTTCTTTCTTTCTTTCTTTCTTTCTTTCTTTCTTTCTTTCTTTCTTTCTTGTACTGGGGCCTGAGCCCAGGACCTTCATACTGAGCTACACCCCCACCCCATGAATTCTTAAGGTTGTTTTTTTTTTTTTTCAGGCTGAGGTAGGTCCTCACTAAGTTACTCAGGATGGGTGGTAACTTGCAGTCTACCTGCCTCAGCCTCCCAGAGTGCTGGGCTTGCAAGTGTTCACATCATACCTGGTGGACAGGATGTTTCTTAACTCAGAGACCCTCTAGCCCAACTGTCCTCTTTTACAGGAGAGGAAACAGTGACCCGGAAAGGCAGCATGGCTTGGTCAGCTCAGAGAGGGGCACAGCTCTTCACTGCGGTCTGCCACTTTCCCCGCTGGCATTGACAACCTTCCCGTTGTAGTTCCTGTGATTTCCCTGAGCTGCCGGCATCGGTGCTGGGTACACACAGCCCCTGGAGGAGTGGGCTCTGCTTCAGTCACCTTTGTCCTGTCACCTGCTGATGCCTGCCAGCACCCCCCAACATAGCCAGTGAGCAGCGCGGGCCAGGAGAAGCTGCAGTTTGTGAACACCAGGATTGCACCAGTTTGAGACATGGTCTCCAGGGATCGGGCCACTAGGAACACTCCCCGCCACACACATCTAGAAGTGGAGGCCAGCCCTGTGGAGACAGGCTACTGCTCAAGCCTGGGACAGTCTCCTTGCTGCAGCCAGAGGCCATTCGGCTCCATTCCGGCCAGCCTCGAAGTCACCTTGTGGTTAACTTCTAGCCTGGTATTTTTCAGCCTCGTGGTGTGAGAGCTTAGGAGGCCGTGATGGAGACTGAGGAGGCTCCTCCATAGTTACTCCATGTCTGCCACATTTGCACACAATATTGGGAGATTCCTAGGTTCCCTGAAGACCTCAGCCGATGGATGCTGGACTCTAGAACCCTGACATCGTTAGCTCTTGGGAAGCCAGGTGTAGAGGCTTTGGGACCCCAACCATTTTCCAGGGAAGCCATGGCCATGTCACGTAGCATTCTGGGACACTTCCCACTGAAAGTTTTCATTCCCTTTTCCTGCTTCTGAGATTCCTTTCTTTCTTTCTTTTTTTGGAACCTGGGATTGAACTCAGGCCCTTGCACTTGCCAGGCAAGCACTTATTTTACTGAACCATCTCCCCAGCCCCTGAGATTCCTTTCTAAGGAATAATTTCTTCCAGGTTGGAAGTCAGTTCTGTGCTGTTATTACCCGCTCACTACATCTCATGGCAAGCTCTGGTGCCACACAATCCAAAGTGCCCTGGTAGCTCTCTCTGTGTTCCCTCCCCAGTACCTACCTCCCACTCTGGCCCTGAATTTGACCCCATTTTGCATTATTTCAAAGTCACAGGGCTCGCTCTGCTGGGGGTTAGGTCCTAAGATGACACCAGCTGACACGCGTGGAGCTGGGGCCTGAGAATTGAGAGCTGGTAAGTCGTGTCGTTCTCCAGAAAGCCTCTGCAAGGCCAAGAGTGGGTGGAAGGAGCAGAGAAGCAGGACAGGGGTGGGCAGCCGCCAGACCCAGGACTCTCTGCAAGTTCAAGCCCTCCAAGGAAGGGTGGTGGAGGAAAGCGTGGCCTCTTGGCCCCAGGCTGGCTGGAGACGCTGACAGGCCTGTGTGTGGAGGGAAGGGCAGGAGAGGGCTGGACTCTGGGGGACCAGGGCAGCGCAGAGTATGGGAAACTCCATGTGGAAGGCTTGGGACTCAGGGTGGGCCAGGCCTCAGAGGAGCGAGAGCAGCCCCCTGGCTAGAGAGGGACGGAGCCAGCCCAGGGGTGGCCCAAGCCTCCAAAGTGCCTTTGGCTGGAGAAAGCTGCTTAATCTCCCTCTGGAAATCAGGAAGTTGGAACCCACACAGCTGATTACAGGGCCACAGGAGCAATTTCAGAGGAAAGATTAAAAGAATTAAAGTCAGTGCAGAAGGGAGCCTATGGGAGGGAGCTGGGGGTCAGGTGGGGAGTTGGGGGCTGCCTGCAGGCCTCTGCATCCCAGCCCCAGCTAGGGTGCTCCTGGGAGGTTGGGGAAGTCATGCTGGGGTGGAGCCTGTGGGTAGGGGTCAGGCTTGTCCTCTGCAAGGATTCCATGGGGGGTGGGCAGGAAGACCTTAGGGGTCTGAAGATCTTTGGAGATGTCTGAGAGCTAGCAAGAGGCCAGGAACAGGGCCTGAGCCCCACCTCAAGTGAGGGCGGAACCATTCTTGGAGGGGTGGGAGTGGGGAGTGGCTCTGAGGATGGGGCTTGGTCCATCCACTAGCCCTCTCTCTAGGCCTTGAGCTGCAGCCCCAGACCTTGTGGCTGAGCAGGAAACTGGGCAAGAAATAGGTGTGGTGAGCAGAACATGGCTCATAGGCCATCTGCGGCCCAGGGGTAGGGCCAGAGGTTCTGTCCCTGGAGACCTACGTTGAGGGACAGGACAGTCCTAGTAATGGCCTCCTTCTGCTTCGTGTCTAGACAGGAGAGCTGGGGCTGCAAGACAGCTGGGGCTCAGTCGGAGGAGACAGTGATTGTCCTGCTCTGTGTGCCTGACCCACACATGTGCACGTGTGCACGTACACACGCACGCACACACACACACACACGCACATGCTCAGTCACGCCGCTCCTCTCATATTCTCTCCCTCCCTCCTTCCCTCTCTCCCTCTCTCTCATGCACACACACTTAAACATACATTTAAATAACTTGCAGACGTATATTAGCAAAAACATTCCATCTGGGCTGGGATTTCTCTCATTGCTTTGAATTCCCCAGGGTCTTAACTTGAAAAAAAAAAATAGGAAGAGGCAAAGATTTGACTAATGTTGGGTTAAGGTTTTTTTCTTACTCCTTTCTTTCTTGGTTACTGACTGCCAAGAATTTATGTTTGTAAAAGGAAAAGAATTAACTGTGTTGATTAAGAGGCAAACTCCCTGGAAATGTTCTCTCTTAACCCTTTGTTACCTTCTCAGCGAGAGGTACCGGCGCTCTCTGGCATGGGGCTGAACGTCCGTCCCTGGGCTGGAGGCCCAGAACCTTCTAAGGGGCTACTTCTCCCCAAAAGAAAAGGGAGAGCAGAAGTGTGTGTGTGTGTGTGTGTGTGTGTGTGTGTTGTTACATGGGGAAGTGGTGTGTCTGTGTGTGTGTGTGGGTACTGTGAGCTAGAGTGTGGGAGAGGCAGGCGCATGAGTGTGCACGTGTGTATCCATGAGTGTGGCAGCTTCACACACGTGTGTTTCAGCAAAGGCGGGGTGTGCTGAGAATCTTGCATGGTTTGTTTGCTGCACAGTAAAACTCCAGGAAGGCGAGGGGACCTTCACCTTGACCAAATTAGCAGGAACAGATTTGGCAGAGCAGGGGCCTGAGGGGACTTAGCGCAAAGCAGGTGAGCAGAGGAGCGGAGGGAGGGGAGGCCTTGGCCTAGTTAGCGGCGCTTTGCTGATCTCTACCAGCTGTCACAACTAGTTTGCAGGAACCTACACCCAAGGCTAATCCTGGCTATTGGTCAGCATGCTTGCGCGGGGAGTGGGCTGGAAGGATTGTGCCTCTTTCCTGCCCAGCCTAAAGGCCTGCTCAGGGACTTCCTTTCCCTTCTGCAGTGTCCCTGTCCCTCAGGAGCAGTGTGGCGTGCAGGCTAGGCCAGGCTTTCTCATCACAGGGGAGATGTGACTCCTTTGAGAGATGGTGATATGGAGCCAGGGCCCAGGGCTTGGACCAGGGAAGGTGTCGGGTGCCCAGGGGAGGAGGGGAGGGAGGGTGGCTGGAGGTGGAACTTCCTGCCTGAGCCTCGAGCCACACCGAGCTGCTCGCAGTCCCCCAGTCCCACACCTGGCCTTCCTGCTCCCGGGCTTTGCACAGACAGCGGAGTCCCTGATTTGGTCGTCTGCCGTTCCCTATGCATCCTTCAAGGCTTAGATGCCGCTTGCTCCAGGAAGTCTGCCTTATCCCTCAGCTTCCCTGTCTTCTTCCTGTAGTTCAACATTGGGGCACAGGGCCATTGTCTAGCTGGTATAGTCCTTATGTCCTGTCTGTTCCCCTTACTGGTCCCCAGCCTCCTTGAGGATGAAGGCTCTGAACCCCAGTGCCCAGGACAGTGCCTGGCAGGCTACTTGGGCCACTGACTGCCGAGAGCAGCATGAGTCACTGCCATGCGGTAAGCTAAAGTCCCTTGTATATATGCTCCCACAGTGACACAGCAGGACCCCAAGATTAACTGCACACATATTTGATCTTCCCTGGATCCAGTTTTAGTCATTCCCAGGTCCTAGAACAGCCTGAAAGATAAATGTCCAGGGCTGGTGAGATAGCTCAGTGGACTAAATGCCTGCTTAGGCAAGTACAGGGACTGGGGTTCAATCCCTGGCACCATATACCACACTGGCCCCACTGTTGGGCATGCTGAACTGATCACCGAGACTGGACAGGGTGGTGCATGCCTGTAATCCCAGCTCTGGGGAGGCTGAGACAGGAGGATCACTACGAGTCTGAACTGCACAGTGAGACCCTATACTAAATCCATAAAAAAGAAAAAATATAAATGTCCAACAAATGTTGAATGAATGAAAGAACCACCAACACAAGATAAATATCCAAGCACACACCTGGAGAATGTTCACTCTGGCTGTGGCAGACGTGGAGGGTCAGACTACAGCCAGGAGACCCAGTCACTAGAGTAATTTGGGAGCAGGAAGAGAGTGACTGAGCAGCTCTGGTGGAGCCGCGCAGCCCCAGGCATCTTGGGTTTACCGTTCCACTTTCTCCTTAACTTTATCCTGGTAGGAAGGGCTGTTTATCTCACTTCCCATTCAAGGAAACTGAGGATAAAAGCAGAGAAGTAACTTTCGCAAGGTTTGGTATGGGTTTATGGGTTAAGCTGGGGTCGAAGCCCAGCTCCTCCTGACCCTAGAGGCTGTCTCCCACTCCAGTCACCGTATTTCATGAAGAATGGGAGTTCTTGAACAGAGCTTTGGAAAACAAGACTTATCTTTGGAAGAAGGATCTCAAGCCCAAGCAGGTGGGGAGGACTAAGCGATTCTGAGAAGGATGGGTGCTGGCTCTGTGGTTCCATGAGCCTCCGCAAGCCTCTGTGTGACCAAGAAGCCAGGAGGAAATGAAGAGGACAGGGGCTGAGGCGGTGGAGGCGATGGCAGTGGACAGCAGCAATCGGGGCCAGCCTCTCAGTGCAGCTGGGCAGCCTCCTCTGGGCAGGGGCAGGACTTTCAAAAGGGCCAACACGGACACAATACTTGCTGAGTAGCAAGCACTGCGTCCTGCACTTTGTTAATACATTTATTGCTTGTGGTATTAGGGATTGAACCCAGGGCCTTTGCCCTGAGCTATATCTGAGCCCTTGTTTCATTTTAAATTTTGAGACAGGATCTCTGCTATGATTTAGATCTGTACTCCCCCACCCCCTGCCTCCCGCAAAGGCTCTTGTGTGCAGAGGTTGGGCTTTTGAAAGGTGATTGGATCATAGGGCCCTACACTCATCAGTGAACCCCAACATACAGAGACCCACAGGAGTCGGGCCACCATGCTAGAGCTTGGAAGCATGGTTAGGGTCTGGTTAGATGAGTCAAGAGAAAGGAAAGACTTAAACCCTAAGCTGATGAGGTAGAAGATCATTTGGAGTTGGGGAAAAGCAGTGAGGCAGAGACAAAAGAAATTCTGATGGTCTCAACCTTGGTGCGTGTGAAGAAATTGTTTCAGAGCCCGTGGAACTCGCCAATCCACCAATCCTATCCCTGTCCCAGCACAATGGCTCTCAAAGGGAAAGCGCCATAGGATTTTGACCATGGTGGATGCTTCTTGGCTGCTTCTCTGGATTGCTCTGTTCCCTTTTCCATCAGCAGTGGACAGGGGACCTGAGCCAGAGTCAACAGGCAGGGCTCCCCCTGGCCTGGCGTTTGCTCCTGCTGGACACTTGCTGCCCAGGAAACTGGGTGGCCCTGCTGGGTGGTCCAAACGCTGTGGTCTGGGGCTGGGGAGATAGCTCAGTAGAATAAGCGCCTGCCTGACAAGCAGAGTCCTGAGTTCAATCCCCAGTACCGCAAAAAACCAAACCAAAAACAAACCAAAAACCCTCTGCGGCCTCATCTCTTTCTCCCTTCAGAAAAGACTCCCAAGACAAAGGAACCTGAGCCCTTAGTAGCTTGGCCCTCGCTTGCCCTAATTATTAGGTGACTACTTTCCTCCCACCCACTGGCCTTTGGTAGTCATGGTAGCCGAGGGTCACTGTCACAGGCTAGTCTCTGGCTCCTGTTCAGAAAGTCCAGGCACTTGGAAAGAGTGCAATAGCTGAGCTGCAGTCTGAAGCAAGACAGTGACTCCCATGCTTGGTCCTGGTCTTCTGGCTTGTGTTTGGGGAAGAAGAGGAATTTTGTATCAGAACCCTGGGAGATACATCAAACTGAGCTCAAGATCCCCTTGCCCAGCTTTGGAGCTTTGGTTCTGGCTTCCTGGGATCCCCTACATCTTCTCTCATGGCCACAACAGAGCAGGTTCCTGCCACCATGCCACCTTTTTTTTTTTTTTTCTCTCTGTATTTTAGGGAAGGGTCTACCAGACCCTAGTCTCACTACTAGATTGGACTTGCAGTGATTCTCCTGTTTACAACCTCCCAAGTGCTGGGATTACAGGTGCATGCCACCATGCCCAGTTGTAATTGTGATCTCAGGGTACCCCAGGGGCCGGGCAGATATGGCAGGCCCAGGGATTGAACCCCAGCCCCTGCACCTGCTTGCAGGCTATTCTACTTTATAGTTAGTTGTCAAGCAGCCTTGTGACCTTAGCTCACCTGTCTTACTCACTGTTCTGTCACTGAAACGTAATTTCTGGCACCTGAAAATTAAAGAAAGAAAACTTTATTTTGGCTCCTGGCTACAGCCAAAGGTCAGCTGACTGCAAGGAAGAAGCCTATGGCAGAGGGGCCTGGCGGAGAGGAAGCTGCTCACGTCATGGAGGCGAGGAAGCAGAGAAGAATTGACCGAGCTGGGCTGGGAGATGAAGCCTTCGGTGACCCGCCTCTTCTGACCAGACCTCACCTAAGAGCAAGTTAGCTAAAGCTCCTATAATGCAGTTCTAAGCCCAGTCTTTGAGCACATGAGGCTCTTGGGGACGTCCAAATAGAACCCATAACACCACCATCCCTGCTCATATCAGCCCTGTAAGGCAGGCAGCTCCGAGGTTATCAGTCCCCTTTTAGACATGAGGAAATGAGAAAGCTCAGGGACTCTTACAAGTCACATAGTTGCTGAGTCATGTGGCTACATAGCTAGACTTCTAGGCAGCAGGACCAGAATGTATCCCAGGATAAGGAGTGGCAGGATCTGGGGGGACACAGTCAAGAGTTTACAGAAATTGGAGGAGCGAGTGGTCATCATTCCTCTGCATCCAGAAAGTCCCTCCCTGAGTCATTGCACCTTGCTGCCTAAAACCGGAGCCCTGGTGAATCATCTCCCTCTGGTGTTCCCTGCAGCCCTCCTGGATTTCATAGGATCTGACTCAGGTGGGAGGTATCAGTAGAAGCCTCTGGTGCGGGGCCCACACTAAACAAGTGGAGGTGTTTGGGAAATTATTTATGAAAGAAGAATGAGGTGAACAGCATTTGAAAAGAGACGCAAGTCTGCAGGGGGTGGCAGTAGTAACAACCAATTACACAACAATACGAGCAATTACACCTTGCCTTTCTGTAGCACCTGCTCCCAAAGGGCTTTACGTATGTTCCAGTTTATTAGGTTATTTGATCTCATAAAAGTCCCACAAATGGGGTGGTGATGGTTATGATTGCCATTTTATAGATGAGAAGACTGAGGCCTAGAAATGTGTAAGTGATTTGCCCAAGGCACCTACAGCAAGCAAGGAAGGAAGTGGGCATGTGCCTGTCCTGTTTCTTGAGGTGTCTAGGTGTTTTGTGCGTGGGACTCCCTGTTGGCGTCTGCATTCCTGCGAGGTAAGGTGTGGGCAGAGGAGGTGGCTGGCAGCAGATTCAGAGAATGTTCCTGCACACGGTCACTCAGAAACAGTGAGTCAGGCACCTTATTTTGAGGTTAGTTTCCTCTTTCACTTCCCCAAACAATTGCTGGGGAATGAGCTCACTTGTCACCTGCTCCGGAACCAAGACCTGACAGTATTTGCACAGCAGGCCGTGAAGGGGTTAATAACAGTCATCAGAAAAGAGCCTGCGCCCCTATGCTGCACTCCTCCCTCCTGGCCCATCAGCACCCCAGCCCAGGAGGGCTTCTCTCCAGTCTTCCCACAGCCTCCTCGCCTGTCTCCTGAGCCCCAGTCTCTTTCCCATTCAGTCCTCCCCGCAGCCGGTGTGTGAACAGCTCTCCTCCACCTCTTAGAGGATGTCCATGGAATCTCACTGGCCTCAGCTTGGCACTCAAGGCTCCGCCCACTCTGTCCCAAACCATCTTCCCACCCTTGGCTCCACCCCTCATCCTCAGGGATGAAACTGCCTTCAGCTGGGCTGGAGACTGGCCTAGACATGTTCTGTGTTTTCCTAACTCCCAGTTTACTTCCATAGCGCTCCCTTGGCCTGGAAAGCCACTCCCACGCTCTCTGGATTTCTACTCATCCTTCAAAGCCTATGACAAAGGTGACCTCCTTCATGAAGCCCTCCTGATGTCATCACCAGGAAACGATCTCTCCCTCCTGTGCTGTCTCATGCCTCCTGGTACATAGATCTCTACCCAAACAATTCTCTGTGTACTGGGGTGATGGCGTACAGCTTTGGGTGTTTATCGAGTTACAAAGGTTGTAGGATTCTGCAACACTGCCTGTGCGCCTCTGTCTCTGTGTCCTGGTGTGGGGGCAGGGTACCTGTACAGGAAGGCTGTGCCAGTCACTTACGCTCTACCAATGAGCAGACAGCCAGATGTCTTTCTTGGAGTACAGGGGACCCTCAGTGAAGTCCACACACACACTTGGAGGAGGAAGGAATGGAGAAGAGGAAGAGAATAAATATGTGCAGCTCATTTACTGCGTGCTAGGCACCAGGGGAGAGACCAAATTTCCAGTGAACAACGTGCCCACTTAACCCTCTCGAAGTTGTTGGGCAGAAATTGCTGTCCCCATTTCATGGATAAATAGTGCCAAAGGTCAGGCTCCCAGGGCAGACGAGCTGGGTCATGCGCACCCAGCCCTCTGCCAGTGGGTCACGGAACAGGGTTGGGCAGGGGATGAAGAACTGCAGGCAGGGTGCTCCCAAGGCCTCACTGCTTCTGTGGGGCACAGAGCTTGGGTGGCCCTTCAAAGGTGTTATCCTTAAGAGCAATAGGGCTGGATCTTTGTACTCCTGGGAATGGGCATAAAAACGAGAGGACTATGGATGCCTTCGGCCAAGGGCGATTTCTGTCTGGGAACTGATAGCGTCCATACAGGCGCTGTGGATCAGACAAGTGCCTGCCTCGCACGCATAGTACAGCTGGCAAATGAAAGGCTCGGGGATTAAACTTGGCCTGCCTGACTCCTGACAACCACAGGCTTTGTCCTGAGATACTCTGTGACTTTTAATCTACTTTGGAAGCAAGCCTGGCCATGCTGAGCTCAAGATGCATTATTGACTGTGAACGGAAGACCACGCCCAGAAACATACCTGAAAAGAAGGGTCTCCCCGCTTCCTAAAAGATCTCAGGAAGATCTAATGTCAAATAGTAGCAATGAGAAGGTAGGTATGGGTCCTCTTCTTGCTATTTCTTTTGCTATGTGGCTCTCAATCACACTTGGGAAACTTTGGTGCTGGGATAGGAGTGTGATATTCAAAATATTTAACAACCTGGTAAACAGCCAGAACACCACAGTAGATGTTGGCAGAGTGGCACCTGCTACACTGCAGATGAATATTAGACCTGGGGGCCCTGGGGACATCGCAGCCAGGGCTTTCTGATTAAACCGAGGGGAATGATTTAGTTCAGCATGTGAGCCAGAGGTGTCATCTATACTGAGGGTTTCTTCCCCCCGGGGGGCCTCTGTGTCCGCCTGCTCTGTATTTTCCCATGCCTGGCCAAATGTACTACGTGAAATCTGTGTGACTCTGGGTAAGAACCAATCACCCCGCTGTGGACTCATTTACTAAAATGAGAGGTTTTCAAACCTGTTTCTCCTTGAAACAGGAGAATCTAGCGAAGCCTCTCCTCACCCCACCTCCTGGTGGGGGTTCAGTGGGCCAGGGCCAGCCCTCCTACCCTACTTCAGCTAGAACAGCTCACTTTGTATTTGTTTATGCCTCCATACGGTTTCACTTAGACCTCACATTCCTGAGCTAAAAACAAAGCTCAGCAACCAGCAGGCCGCATATAATGTCTGAGGTCCTTCATACATGGTTTTGACATGCTCAGATATAAGTGAGTGAATGGATGGATAGATGAATGAATGGATGGATGGATGGATGAATGAATGAACTCTCTGAACACCTAGCCAACATAGGCCAGTTCCTGGTCACAGCTGTTCTTGGAGCAGGTGGCCAGCTGTCTGGGGCACTCTGGAAATCTACAGATCAGGTGCTGATCCTGAAGTGCTGACAATGATCAGATTCTGCTTATTTCTACCACTGGCCCTTACGAGGCGCAACCCTTTAGACATTGCCGATGCCACCAGGTCTGAACTGGAGAGTCCCTAGTAGTGAACTGGCCAGCATTCGTGTCCTTTGACTCTCCCAACATGTTGACTCAGCCGAAACAATTTGACAACAGCAGTGCGAGTCACTGGCAGGTTCAGCAGTGAAATCATTAGGCTTTCTTGGTGTCCAATTGACATCTACCCCCTTGTATCCCAGAAGAGGGCCCCAAGTTTGGCCTTGCTTTTCCTCCCACCATCCTTTCCTTATTCCGTCCCCCCTTCTTTCCATTCTCCTTTCATTCCTTTAAGGCAACAGTGCTCAACCTTAGCTGTGCATGTTAATTGCCTAGGGAAACTTAATTACTAATGCCCAGAAATTTTTACTACTTGGTTTGGGATGTGGCCTAGGCAGCAGGACTTCTAAAAGCTCCCGAGGTAATTTCTACTCTCTGGCTGAGGTGGAGAACCAAGGCGTAAGAGGATGCAGAGGAGAGACCTCAGCTCTGGCCCGGGGATTCAGATGTGCAGGCTAGCTTTGGAGGAGTCTGGGGCCCAGGCATCTGCTAGCTGTAGGGGAGGTAAATATAACCTCACCACAGCCTCCTGCCCCTCTACGCTATGAGACTCACGGAAGCCAGTCCTGCGGGGTGCCCAGGCGAGCAGGCGTGACAGTAGGGGAGAACGCAGCCCAACATGTGGAGCTCCAGTGCACTGATGGTGCCAGCTCCATAGTGCTGCTCCAGAGCCCCAGGTGCTGCTGCAGTTGGGGGAGCTTATGGGACCTCACCAGTGCCTGGGTGGCAGCATTGTCACAGGGCCTTCCAGCAGCGAGGCCTACCTTGCAGTGACCATGGGCAGCACCTTCTAAGAGCGGAACAGAGTGAGGACAGAACTTTGGTAAGATGTGGCATCTGTGCTCAGTGGCAGTCCTGCTCAGAAGCACATGGAGGCTACACCCAGGGCCCCAAGTCACAGAGCAAGCTTGCAGCAGATGAGGGCAGGCACAGTGAAATTTGAGGAGAACACATCTGGACTTGTGGGATGGTGAAGTCTGGGGACACTGGGTCATAGATGTAAGTCACAATCGTGAAACGCTCTGGTGGTGGTGGCCACGTGGGGAGGTCTGGTTGACATCTGCCAGCCTTCTCCCAACAGCCTCCTAGGTAGTTGTCCTCTGTAATCACACCACACAATCAGGGGTTCCTCAAGCCACGCCTTTGCATATATGTTCTCAGTGTGAATTATTTGGTCTTTGTTTCCTGTGCAAGTTTTCCCTCTTCTTATAAAATGACATTCTCTCCTAAATTAGAAAGCCTCTTTAATTGTTAGCAGGAGCTAGGGCTCTGCTCCTTGCATGGACAATATCATTAAATGTTGAAAAATAAACAAACTGGAAAAGTTTAAGACATTTTCAAACCCTTTGTTTCCCAGAGGGCGTCTGGGGCCCAGGGCAGGACAAAGTTCTACTGGCCTGGGTTTATACTGTGTTGATGACTTGACCCCTCCAGCTGCGAGAAGCCAAACTGACAGCAGGGTTGTTTTTACTAAACTTCCCAGGATCGCAAACTTGATTTGGGAGGCATTTGCGCTGATTTGCGCCAAGGTCTCCAGCGACTGCATGGAGCTTCCTCCTTGGGAACAGTGCATGCTGGGAGTGGGCCAGTGACTCTGGGGGCTGACAGCTGTTGTAAACCATCGCTGTCCTGCACAGTGATTCCACAGGGCCAGGGGAGGGGAGGTCAGGGGAAGGGGTGGAGGGGGCAGGGGTGTGTGAGAACATTTCTTTCCATCTTGCAGAAATGTGAGTCTAATGAAATGATAATGAGGTTGTGGCCTTTAAGCTCCATTGAGCTTCTTGCGCATTGTAATTTTACCCAGAGTGGGGCTAGTTTTTGAAATGATTAAAACTATCGATTCTTAGGCCTGTGTGGCCTGAATCAGAATTCAATAGAGGCCTGGAGGTGAGGGATAAGCATCTCTCCCAAGTTCCTCCTGGAAACAGATGCTCTCTTTGAGGCTTTGGCCAGCAGGGGTGCCCCCCCCCCCCAGTGTTAACAGACAGACCAAAAAATACAGCCCAGGGTCCACAGAACCACAAATCAGGAAGGTTCTAGCCACGAGCCTCACCCCTTATACCAGGCCTTCTCTCCTTGGAGGAGACAAGTTCCCTCCCTGTACTAAGTCTTGCTCTAGTTTCTTACAGGTATTACAAGTGAAATGGCTTTCTGTCTAAGATAAACACACAGGAATACCAAAATGCTCTGAAGTTTGGAACTGAGAGCATCTCAGGAGGAAGTCCGCTGGGTGGCCTTCGCACCCTGGGCACCATCTTTCTAAGCACCACCAGAGAAAGCGCCCTGTCATTTTTTTCACCCCGGTGGTGTCTCCCAACGGCACAAGATCTCAGAGGTAAAATTTTAGTTCAGGGCTCTCTAGAGCTCAGATAGCTTGGCATCTTTAAAGAAAAACAAACAAACCCAACCTTACCTAATAGTAAAAGATGCCCAAAAGAAAAGACAGGGGAAGTTGAGAGCAGAAAGATGGACACATTCCTAAAGTGTCATTGTCTTGTTTTGCCTTTCAGGCGTTCTTGCCTTGAAGCACTGCAGTGTCCTCAGACTCTTGGTCTGGCTCCCTCCTGTGCCCCTGGGGCCTGTCACCTTCCCTTCTGCCATCTTCAAACTGTCAATTCATCCTGGTCTCTTCTCCAGCAAACCTAAAATATCACCGTCTAACAGCCCCCCAGGGGCCTCTAGCCACTTCCAGGTTGTGGTCCAAGCTGAGGGACATTCTTTTTTTTTTTTTTTTTTTTTTTTTGTAGAAACAGGGATTGAACTCAGGTCCTTGCGCTTGCCAGGCAAACGTTTATTCTACTGAGCCATCTCCCGGCCCCACAGAGGGACATTCTTTATCCACAGTGCCCGGGGGTGGCATAAATGGCCCAGGGAGGCAGTGAGGATGCTGCCCTCCACCTGGGCTGAGGCAGCCGGGCCAGTGTCTCCTTGATTCCAGTCCCCTCCTTTTATAGGCTCGCTGGGCAGTCCCGGTCATAAAACGCACACAGTGATAATTTCCTTCAGACGGGAGTGCCAAGGTCTGCCATCAAGGTCATGCACACCACATCACAGCCACATTTGGAAAATCCCGTGGAATAGCTCCAATTTGCAGCTCACCTTTCGTGAAGCAGCTTGGGTACCTGAATCCTAAGGCGCCTCCTACCACCAGTTCCAAGCAGCTGGGGGTAAGCCTTCCCCTGGCTTTCGGAAGCACAAGGGACACCCAGAGTCCCCCAGGGCACATTCTGTTATTTTCCCCCTTTATTGCTCGGTGGTCCCTCCCCCCCCCACACTAGACCGTGGGCTCCTTGAAGGCAAGGTTTGAATTTGATTCCCTTTTGCCTGGCGTCGCCCAGCACAATATCCAGCATCTGTGAGCTGAGCGATTAAGTGAAGGGAGGGAAGAACCCAAGGCGGATGTCACTGGATTCTTACAACAGCCCTGTGAGCTAAGCAAGGTAGGAATATGAGCTCTGATTTCCGGAAGGAAA
>NDGN011479945.1:0-16096 GCA_002564285.1 Tympanoctomys barrerae
TATATATATATATATATATAGAGAGAGAGAGAGAGAGAGAGAGAGAGAGGGAGGGAGAGAGAGAGAGAGGGGGGGATTTAGAAACACTTCCCACACTGTAAATCTTTCCTACACTTTTAAAAACACTTCTAATGTTCTTAACTATTTTCCAAACTCATAAACCTGTGTAATTTTAACAATATAAGTGTACTATACAGGATTGCAAAATGCAGCAATATAGTGAAAAATCAGTGATAAATTAATTTAGGTATGCCTTGTTAGATATTTAAAAGCTATAATCAAAGATGACTTGAGAATTTACATAAGGCTATACCTAACTTTTGGTAAACTTCTCATTAAATATAATATTTTTTTGAAAATCCATAAGACATGAGTCCACGAACACCCAACCACAAAATTGCGAGGGATTCTACCATATTACTTCCACAGAAGTGCTTAGGTAAGCAATATATTGTGTAGCACAGAGGAAACTCAGAGGTAACCACTTAAATTCTCTTTCTATTAGGAAATGGGTCATTACTTTTGTAAAGTCTACAACAGTTTTAAAAATATAAAATTGTTTTACCATATTTACTTGCCTTGTTAGATATTTAATGGCTATAATAAGAGATGACGTGGGAATTTACATAGGACAATACCTAACTTTTGGTAAAATTCTCATTGAATAATATTCTAAAACAAGTTTCTTGTTTGTGAAAAATATGAATTGAACCCATTTGCACTGAACTATACATTCCTGCCTACTTTTTCATTTTTGATTTTGAAACAGGGTCCACTAAGTTATTAAGTTACCAAGGCTGAGCTCAAACTTTCTATCCTCCTGCCTTAGTCCCTTCCCCAGGGCTGAGATTACAAGTTAAATTAAAATACTGTAGTCTTGATAGTGGTTATTGCTGAGTAGATAATCAATCCTGTGCAGAAGACAGCTGTAGACAGTAGGTTTCTAACACACCTTATAAGAATGAGCTACTAGTGAAAACGTAACATTGACATTCACTGACTGAGAAAAGTGGAGAAACAGCCTGGGCTAGATTTATAGCCAGCCTGGTAGAACTTGAGGAGTGTTAAATGAAAGACATTACCTATTTTAGTCAATCTTTGGTAAAAGCTAAATTAAATTTCTCAGACATGTATGTGACAAAAGTACATGGAAGGCAAAAACAGAATCTAGAGAAAAAAAGAACAGACTTAAACCCTAAAAGAAGTCAAGACTGCCCAGTTTTACTTCCAAAAATCTCAATGACTAGTGAGCATGGAGGAGAGAGAGAGAGAGAGAGAGAGAGAGAGAGAGAGAGAGAGANATCACAAGGCAAATTGCAAAGCTGCCATCCCTAGTGAAGTAAATAGATATGTTCAGGTGTGAAATACCTTAATGGAGCTCGTGAAAAGACAGGAGAAAGATGAAGAAACTGGAGCTAAAATATAAAAAAGAAGAAATATTCAGACAGTGTCAAGTGATGAAAACTTTATGCAGGAATCAAAGCTTGCAGTCTGGCTCTCTCTGAATAAGCAAAGTGGAAGCGGATGGTGGCTTCCACTGGCCTGAGAGGTAGCATAGCCCACAGCTGAGGTAGGGTAGCACTACAGAGAAAAGGTACCAAGTGCAGAGCTCCTGGAAGACCAGTGGAGAAGTTGATGCAAAAAGTAACTGAATCTGATGTAATTAATAATCAAAGAAGAAAGAATACAATAACGGAGCCCCAGACAAATGCCTGGAGAAGAAACTATCCGCAGGGGGCGTCTCACTCCAGAACTTATTCTGTCCCAAAGGTAAATGGAACTTAGCCTGCAATGACATTTTTAAAAAGCACAAAACAATACATAAAGGAAGAGAGGAGAAATTAGTAACTTTTTTGATAGAAGCAGAACAATGGTACTAAGATCCGAAGATCAATATGCTTTTTAAGTTCCCATTGGAACTCCTGATGAGAAGGACAGGAAAGTCACAAAATAAACCCAGGATACAGGAGTCCAGGGTAGGTGAACACTCCCCAAATGAGAAAATAAAGCTTATATCTTCATTAGTTGGGTTGAGGGAGCAATTCTCTACTGTTCAAAAGAGAACAAAGATACAGCGGATGGTGCAGGCTACTAAACTACAGCAAAATGTGGTAAAACAAGTAGAATTATGTGAGTAAAGATTAAGCAAAATAAATAAACACACAGACAACACAATTAAATACATGTGCCCTGATAAGTTCAATAGCACATAGAACCGTTTCTGTGTTGTCAATGAAGCTGTCCTCCGAGAGTACATGGTAAATATGAGAGAAAAAGAAAACAGCAAAGAATAAGCGGTGTGCTGGCTTGTCATAGTACGGTCTTTTGAAGATGATACTACATTTGCAGGAATAGAATAAAACACCTGTATGAGGAAAAATATCCTAGAAGCTAAAATAAAATGTAAACCATTAAATTCAGAGTTAAAAGAAATTCCAGTTGTACCAATGACAGATATTGAAGAAAAAATAAGCAAAGAGACATAGTTTCTGTTTTGGAAAGAAGAGTTAAGAATCAATGTGAAAATAATAGCAATGAAACAACAGGTGACTTTATAAGGTAGCTGTCGTTTTTCTAAATGTCTTCCCATTAACTGGTAATGGAATGACAGTGACTCCATAAGGTAAGTGTTATGAGAGGAGTGTGACATCGGGAACTCAGATAATAACTTGGACAAGGCCTCACAACTACTGGGTAATGAAGCCTAGATACATATCTGGTTATTTGCATTTAAAGGCTTTATGTCTATCTATTGAGGATGCTGTGACTGCAAATGAAATTTTGGGGTGCTGAACACAAGTATCAAGTCTTACAATGCATAGGTTAATATTAAAACTTTAGGAAAATTATACCCAGTGTATGTATGTGTAAATGTCTGTGAATTTGTGTGTGTGTGTGTGTGTGTGTGTGTGTGTGTAAATAAATTGCAGGTATAGGCAAGGCCAATAAAAGAAAAAAAAATACTTGTCCAAGACAAATAAGTGAAGAAGAGCAGACCCCAAATTTGGGATATCTAAATACATTACAATGAGGAATGTTGGTGCAGTGAATCATGATGTGTTTGTGCTTTTTCTTATGAAGGAGACATGGGGGTAGGGCTAAGTAAAGAACATGCAGCACAGGATCAAGAGGTATAAGGACAGCTATGGAGCCTTGCAAAATGGGTGGAAAGAAGAAAGAAAGAAAAAACCACTGGCACGTCTTCATCATTCATCCATGACAGATACTTGCATGGTCTCTGCATCTTACTGACTGTGAATGACGTTGCAGGGATCACAGGAATGGTGAATCCAGGCATCTCCTCAGGATAATTGCATTATTTTCTTTAGGGGGAAAAAGGAAAATCAGACTCATCATTCTTAAATGTAGAAAAGAGCAGTAGAAAACAAATTTAAAAAGAAAAAAGAATAAAGAGACAAGCACTAGACACAATGAATATAAGGACAACATCAGAGGGGGAAAAAAATTTTTTTGACCTTTTTCTAAAATGATAAAACTGGGGCTGGGTGGATGTCTCAGTGGAAAAGTGCTTCCTTGGCAAGCACAAGGGTCTGAGTTCAATCCCTGGTTCCACCAAAAAATAAAAAATAAATCAAAAAATAGAATGACAAAACTAAAAACAATAGACACAGTTCTGATGAGAACATTTTACTTTTTCTCTGGATGTTTTACAAAGGTTCCTGTGATGAAAGAGTTGTAATAAAGTGAGGTGTTTTAAAATTAAAATGGGACGACTTATGGACAACCAAGGATGACACAAGGCTGTAGTGATGGTAGCTAGTATGAAGCTGCTATTACCGTTATTTCCTCATGCCTGCGACGGCGGCACTCCTGCAGGCCACCCATCGGCTGACCCAGCCTTGTCATGCTTGGGAGCTGCTCTTGCTCTTTCTGGGAAGCAGCCTGCCTGTCCACCCACCAGAGACCTCAGAATGGGCGTCATCTATAGATGTCAACTATACATCAGATCACAAAAGGGCAGCGCACTAATTACATTCTACTTTCATCTGAAACAGCAAAGTCATAAATTTTAGCAAGAGAGATTTCAGTTCAGAATGACAAAAAGATCCATTTCTTATTGTTTGTGCGTGCCAACACATTTCTAAGGGGAACAGAATGATCTGTTCCCTATGAATGGCCACAGATAGTTTATCACGCCGAGCTCTCGAGGAGGGACCTCTCAGAGGCAGAAGCGGTTCCACTGGAGCAGGTGATTTTGGGGGAGCAGTCCAAATGCTCAGGTTGGATTATGTAAATTGCCATCTTTTGATCAAACTGTGCTCTTATTAATCTAGACAACCACAGCTGTGTTTCAAGTCTACAAATCCTCAGACAGCCTTAAAAAGTTAAGGCAACTTTTAAAACACTTTCACTTCTGGTAGTCATCTAGGTCTCTGAGAATGAAAAGCTAAAATATCTCAAGGATTTCAGTAATACAGAAAGAAACACTGGATTTTCCTGGTCATAGTTGATATTTCACTTTATTTTTTTTTTTACTCACTCAAACCTTCCTTTCCCCAGGCCAAGGCAAATTAGTTTGCTTCGTTCACTCAAAATATAGGTTTTGATGTTTCCTTCCTTGTACAACTTCGTATAAAAATCTCCTGTCTTCCCAAAGGCTGCGAAAGAGTTTTCTGCTTTTTTATCCTCTCAGCCTGTCCCAAAAAGTCGTTTCCCCTTTCGTTAAAAGGTATAAAAATGTCATTGCCACTGAAAATACAATAACTTTATTCTCATCGTCTAGGAGACAAGATGTGGTGAGGGTGTTAAGTGTCAGTCATGTCAGATTTCACTTCCTGCATCATAATGAATCCAATATGGGTCTACTGGGCCCTGTAATGTCCTGGTTTGCCGGGGAGATGTTGCTTCTAATCTGACCTGGGCTGCTCTCACTTCAGTTACCCAGGGAAAAAATTAACAATACCTGGCAGTAACTCTCTCCTCCATCCTCCTTCTGGCCCTTCTTCCAACTCCAGGGTTATAAAAATGAAGGAAATTTGTTATGACACAATTGCATGGCTTGGGAGTTGCTTGCTGGATGATTTCATAGTCTGGCTATTAGCTGTGAAGAAATATAATGCCAACCTTACATATCTGGTTTTAGTTGGGAGGGAAAGGCTCAAATGAAACTCTCAGGAGAGGCAGACAGGAATGAAGAGAAGGAAAATTAACATTCCCAGGACTCAGGCTGATGATTTAGTAGGGTGATTAGATGCAGTATTTATCGTGGTAATGTTGGATGCTCCAGCTCCAGCTCTTTAACTTGTCATTTGTGTGCCAGGGTAGAGAGGGACTCTGGGGAATACCATATTAGACCAGGTGGAGGGACCCGGCTGGAAGGGAATGCACGGCATCCTGACAAGTTGATTTCCCTGGTGGAGGGCTGAATGATGGGGCAAGTAGCCAAGAAGTCAGAGCCGTGGGTTCAGCCGTAGGTACCATTACTGTGCCTAGGGGTGGTCCTACAGGAAAAATGCCCTAATTGATGGCTCTAGGAAGAGGCTGTTGATGCTGTGAGCTCTATGGCCTTCTGAGGAGACACAACATCTTAGTTTCTCAGGTTGCTGAAATGAAAAAGGCAGACAGTAACTGGACATTAAGCACAGTTCCTGTCATAGAAGAACAGCTTGAATTGAGAAGAAAACTAGGAAGGAAGAAAGAAAAATATTTGCAAGAATCTCTTGGTTCAACACCAGTCTGTTGCAGCTTCTTCTGCACACAGTATTTGACAGAAACGAGTGAACTTTGGGCCGTGCTACTGCACTCTGTGTTGATAGTCTCATTGGAAAGACAAAAAAGTAATTTCACAGCACTCTTTAAACAAACGTGATGAGAGCTTAAGAACTCAGGGACAAGGGTAATTATACACTGGAGAAACAAATCTCAGGAAACTACTGGAAGTCTTGAGAGCAAATCAGAAAATATTTTGTGCTATTTCAAAAGCCTATTACAGACAGTAATCACAGAGTCAAAAAGAACTAACCTTGAACCGGCAGGTCTGGATTAAATCTAATGCCCGTCTCATTTTATGAGGGTGAGTCTAAGGCATCTTTCACTTGCCTCTTAAGTGCATTTCTACATCTGTAAAGTTAATATAGGACAGAGCATCTGGACTTTTGTGAGCACACAGCAGGACGGTGTCTATTAGAGTGGCTGGCTGTGGTTCCCAAGAAGTACATATGAAAAAATACAGTGTCAGTGCTCACGTCTGCTCTCCCCCTACTTTTCTCCTCCTTCTCCCTGACAGCTCTCACTTGCGCTTCCTTCACTTCCTGTACTATTGGTGTGAGAGTAGGGAGATTCGGCTGAGTGAAACAGACCTCAGTCTTTCTCCGGCCCAGCTCTCCTGCAAGCTGCCACTGCAGAGCCGCTAGCTCTGAGGACCCTGCACATGGCGCTGTCCCGCTCTCCACTCTGCAGGAACTTCTTTGGATAAACCTTGTTCACTTCCCTCTACAGTCTGGACAGAGAAGACAATACCAGCTCCAGCCGCAGGGAAGCTCGGAAGATGAATGAACTGCTGCAGGAAGTTAGGTTCTGTAAGAGGAGAGCTCTGTCTCGATTTTACAAGCAGACCTTTGTGCTGTCATCCTGCCCTTCCCTGGGCAGCTCTGCACCACACTGGCATCTAACAGGCCTTTGAGTGCTATCATAAAGAGGCCCAGTGTTTTCCCCTCAGGCCACTCCAGGGCTGCTTTTCTCAGTCTCAACAGTCTTACAAAGCACTCTCTTCTCCTAATACCGCGTTACAGTAGAAATGAAAGTATTGCAGCACAGTCTACCGTTGCAGCGTGGTGGACGAGGAGCTTTTGTGGGCAAACCAAAGCGCACAATGCTCCAGGAAAATACAACTTGAAATTGCAGTTTGTTTTTCGTCCTAATTTATTTCTATGTCTTGGAAATCCTTTTAATTTTGCATTGTAGCAGAAATGTCCTCCTTCTTCTTCCATAGGTACAATGTTGGCCTCTCGTGATTATTTTTTAAGGTCAATTTTGTCTCACAGTGAATTACAGGTTAAGGGAGGGATTTTACCTACATTGTATAAAAATAATTTATTTATTTATTTGGTACAGCATCTTGCTGCACAGCTTAGACTTATCATGATCATTCCTGTCTCAGCCTCCCCAGCACGGGGGTTACAGGCATGCACTACCACACCTGGTTTCAGTGGCCCGCAAGGTGTACCCAGGGTTCCAGGGCTGGCATGGTATGTGGTACCAGAGATGGAACCCATTGTTTGCATTTGCCAGACAGGTGCTTAGACAGCCGAGCTGTGTCCCCAGGTCCCTAAAATCTATTTTTTTTAAGTCTCAGCTTCATAAGAAATAATTCATATACCATATAATTCATTTATTTAGTATAATGATTGATTTCATTCATCCATTTAAATCATATAATTCATTTGTTATTAGTATATTTGGAGTCATACATCAAATGAATTTTAGAATGTTTCATTGCACCAAGAAATACACTCCATATCCATTAGAAGTCAGAAGTTATTTCCCATTTTCCCCAAACCCACTATTATCTCAGTCTTGGGCAGCCACTAATTTAATTGACAGCTTTATTGATTTTTCTGTTCTGGACAATTTGATTCAGTTGACTCATACTATATGTGATCCTTAGTGACTGATACCTTTCATGTAGCAAGCCAATTTCAATGTAATCCATGCCCTGTAGCATGTATCAGTACATTATTTCTTTTTTATTGTTGAATAGATTTCTATGAATATAACATGTTATACCATGACTATAACATGTTTTCTTTATCCACTGATCTGCTGATGGACATCAGAGCTATTCCCATTTTTGTCTAATATGAATATTGAATGCCCAATGAATATTCATGTTTTCATATGTAAGTTTTGATGTGGGCATGTTTCATTTTTCTTAGGTATGTATCTAGTAACACAATTGGTAAGTTATATGATCACTGTATATTGAACCAGTTAAACCACCTTCTATTTTACCATAGGCTGCATCATCCTATATCCTGACCAGCAGTGAAAGGGGAGGTTCTTATTTTCAACAACAAATGTTATTATCTGTCTCTACGACTGCATCCATTCTACTAGATGTAGTCCTCTAGCTCATTTTTCTTCTTTGAAGAAGAAGGGTTTCTTGCTCATTATTTCTTCTTTGATTTTCATTATTTAAATTACTAATGAAGTTATCCTTAACTCATCTCTAGAACCAAGAAAGATGTCTGGTCCTGTCTATACGCCAATAGAGAATGGCTCAATTCCAGGGAATGTGTGAAGGGGAAAACTGTCCAACACAAGGTGCTGATGATTTTAAGTAGATAAGCCGTGGCAGTCACTCTTTAGGCTTTGATTTTCTCCATATTTGGCATCCATTTTCCTGGTAGAATGGATAAAAAGCATTAATGACTAAACATAAAATCATGAGAAACAAACAGAGTGATGGCATATAGTCACAAATTTAGGACTTTACTCAACAAACTAGCCTATCACAGGAAACCAGCCTCTGTCAATACATAGAACTAAGAGCAGAGGCCTGACCTGAGAGCAGGAGTAGTAGGCAGAGAGCTGGTCTGTCCAGCCCTCATGAATGCCCTGGAGAAAAAGACTGGAGTTTCTCACTCATTCATAGAAGACTAGTTCTCCCTGGTAGTATTTTGTCTTCCCTGTTCTCTCAGCACAAACTGTGAAACCACGTGTGCAACATTAATGCTGATCATGATGATTAATGTTAATATTAATGAACACCATTTTCAGGAATTGCAGTAATTATGTCATACAATAGAATTGTGTGTGTGTGTGTGTGTGTGTTCTCCATTTTACTCCCAAATAATGAGACAGATTAAGAAATGTACCAGTGGTCATCAAGTTAGCAACTAATAAACAAGAGCCCTGAAGCTCCGGATCTTCCTGATCTGGAGTCCCACAATATACACATTATGTCTCAGAGATAGTGGAAAAACACTTAGTGAATAAATGGATGAACATTTTCTAATAGTTTTTGGAAACATGCAGGTGTGAACAAAAAGACTTGTGGATGAGCTAAAACTAATTTATCATTTATTTATCGATTAATCATTTAAAATTTATATGCATTTGCATCAAAAATTGCATTTCCATGGGCTTTACCAATTTGTGGCTGTAGTTAATACAGAATTCATAGTAATACCTTGACAAATCCCAACTGCCACCTGCTCTCACAGAATTTATGAAAACTTTCAAAATAATTGAGTTGTTCCTTGCAGGGCTTGGCATTTTATCACTGGAGCATGAAGAAAATCCCTTGGGCTGCAGTAGCCATATGGCACCAGCAAAGTTCTTCCTGTTGTGCCAGCTACTCTCTTCAGGATCTGCCACCTGAAAAGTCAGTTCAGACAGCAGCAAGCTTGCCCCTCCCAGAGGTGCCACCGTAGAGTGTCTATGTTCATGTCACACAACCTACATGCCTTCTCAGTGTCTGAGTGAACTCTCAAGATGACAGTGCTTGGCTGAGTTGAAACCAGATGTAAACACAGGGCTCCTCACCTATGCTTTGTCGTGAGGACACCAAGACCGAACAGGTTGGAATCCAGAGCCTGCCAGAATGCGTGACATTTACAATCTACTCATCTACGCCGTAGCCACATCTCGTGGTCCACAGGGCTCAGCACAAGCTGTTAAGGCTAATCCCGAGAACTCCGAGGGCCACAGATAGCCCTCTAGACGTTTATTATCGCTCTGCTTGCTCACTCCTTTCCCACACTGTGTTGAGCTCATTCAACCAGATGCCGGCGGGCTGCCGATCCCGTCGTAACCACTTAAACAGAGACACATCTAAGACTCAGGGGCGAGAATAGTTTAGGCTTTAGCTGGGACCACTTTTGAATTGTTTTGTAAAACACTAACAATGTTTTGGAAATCTGATCAGCTTTTATTTTAATTTTGCACAAAGAGAAGGAAACATGTTACATTCTTCCAAATATCATTTGAGATTTGCAGCCTGAATATTTCTCTCCATCTCTTCAATACACCAAAAAAATAAATAAATAAAGATGATGACAATGAGGCAGCTTAATAAAATGAGTGCGCACTAACCTCATAGAGTTGGAATGTGTTCTATTATTAAACAAATAAATAAATGTGGTTTTACTTGTGCATGCATAAGACTAAGAGAATTTGAAATTTAAGAGGTGAAGAATGAAGCAACAAATCTGTGTTTGAAGGATCAGCTCAGTGACAAAGAGGTACAAATCAAAGCATAGATTAAGTTGTCACCATTGTTTTTATTTTTTAACCAATGAGCACTTACTGGTTTCTTGCTATATCCAGCATTCCAGGGATATCAAGAAAAATACATGTCACACAACTAATAATTGCAGTTCAGTAAGACATACATTATAATAAAGTAAAAGAATAATATATTTGTAGCAAAAATAAAGGGAAGAAAAGATTGAATCATCCCAGCAGTGTCAGTGGTAGGTTCATATGAGATAAATATTAAACTACATTTAGAATCTAGAGTTTGGGTCATTTTACAAAGTAGATCAGAGTCATGTCACTAAATTACAAACTCTAAATAAGAAGCTGTTACTAGAGAAAGCCCTTTTGGTGCGGAGAAATTTTGATACAGGCTCAACCTTAGTTCTTTGTAATCTTGCTGCCATCCGAGGTCCATTTGGCTGTCAGCCCTAAAGCCCTTAAGTTAGACAACAAAACACTACATAGTATTGAAGCCAATTATTAACAAAGCAAGGAGTATCCTCTTACCCCCCAGATGATAATGCTGGGGGTGATTCTATTGATGGAGGCCTACTGTGCATGTATATGTTCACTTTCTGTTCCAGTCTACACATCTGTCTCAGACTCTTGTTCATCAGTTTGGGCTCATGATGAGTTAAGAGTGGGAACTCGAGCCAGTCTGATTATCTAGGTCTGGATCTAACTCTTCCACTCAAATCTTCATCCAGTTAGAGCCTAAGTTCAGTCTTATCACAGCTCTTGCTCTCTGGAAGCCCTAGCTACTGGGGCTGGTCCATCAGAAGGGGCAGCCATGACTGTCAACACTGCCTAGGCTTTAGTTTGCTACGTTTGCCTTCTACTGATGTTGCATAGTGAGTTGCTCACTAAACTCCCCCAAGTTTCCCCCTCCATCTTCTCCTATTCTCTGCATATTTGTGCAATTTACTTCATTCCACTTTTCCACAAAGGTCTTCATGTCTGTCACATACAGTTTCCACACATTCAAAATACTCAACAGAAACCTCAATAACCACCCTCACCTATCAGCCCAATAAGTCCCAGATCTTTTCTTTGTGTCACATTTCATGACTTCTGCACCATTTTCCAAACCAAAACCCAGAAACTTCTTCAATATTTTCATTCACCATCTATAAACTCATCATTTTGGTGTCACTAAGTCTATCAAATTTTTCTCACTTCCACTTCTTTCTCCATTCCAAATCTCACTGCCATGATTCACTTGTCCAGCACTGTTTTTATAAATTCTATCGACAGCTTCTTCCTAGCATTACATGTTGCTTCTTCCCAATGCCAGGCTATCCATGGTAGACTTCTGTAGAACACATCTGATAGTGCCATTTCACTGTCTGAATCCTTTTCATGTTTCACCACTCTCTATAAAATAAGGGGGACATTTCTAATATGAAACCTAATGTCATTGTAATCTATTCTCCAGCAATGCAAGTTATTGAAGACTTTCCAAATTGGACTGTTAGCCCCCACGCCATTCTTTTTATTGCCAAAGCTTGCCCTTCTGTTCACATAGGAAAATTTTAGGACTGAATTTTACAGTCATATCAACTGCAGAGTTTTATTTGCCAATCTCCTTTATAGTTCCACATGAATATCTATGTGCCTCTGTATATTATCACCTGTACATAATTCAATGGACGTTCTTAATTACATGTATTATTGTTAATGTTTGCTTAGCTGCTACCTCCATTAGACAATGAACACATTGTGACATCTTTGATGATCCTAGACCTAGTAAAAGATTTCTCAAGAATAATGACACTGACATTCAGACCAGCAGTCTATGTATGAAAGGTGACTATCTTGTTTACTATTAGATGTTCAGCAGTTTCTCTAGCCAAATCCAAATCCTCTGGGGGCTAGAAGAACACAGGAAACTGATTAGTAACAACCAGAAAATTCTTAAAGTATTTCCAAGCATCTCCCACAAAGAGGGAGGAGTGATTAACTTACTCTGATGGGAACCTTGTTCCAGTCCATAGCGTGGCAGAAGGTCCAGTTTGGTAGTGTAATGGGCAAAAGAGGGCATGAGAAGAAAATATTTATAAATGGCATTTAATGATATGGTTATTTTTAAAAAGCCAAAATTGCAGTGACTCATGTATTAGCTGCCTCTAAACCCAAGCTTATTGATTTTAATGATAGCAATGTAGTATAAGCACAAGGAAAAAAATGGGAAATATGTTCAGTGATAACTCAGCAAGATGTGCTATAGTTTATACCTGAGTTGTCTCCAGTGACCCACGTGATAAATGCTTGGCCCCAAGCGCCTTGAGCTAGTGGGAGATATTGGGACACTGGTTAGTAGGACCTACTAGAATGCCTTAGGGTACTGGGCTTCCCCCCAGAGAGGACCATGGGGCCTATCTCTGCTTCAGTTCCTAGCAGCTCTGTTCACCACCCACACTCACCCCTTCTTGATGCACTGCTTTCCTACAGGCCCGCAAATAACAGGATCAACCAACTGTGCACAGCTAGCTTGCAAATTGAATGCCAAAGTATATCTCTTTGCTTTATAAATTGACTACTGGGGTCTGGGGAGATAGCTCAGCAGACTAAGCACCTGCTTAGGCAAGCATAGGGATGGGGTTTTGATCCCTGGCACCACATGCTGTGCCAGCTTGCCCCTGGGCATGCTGAGCCGGCCACCAAGAATGGGTGCAGTGGCACATGCCTATAATCCCAGCGCTGGGGAACCTGAAAACATGAGGATCACTATGAGTCCGAGTTGCATAGTGAGACGCTGTATCAAATACATAAATTTAGAAAAAAAATAATAAGTTGATTATATGCAGGATGTTATAGTAATGCTAATACAAGAAGGAAAGAAAGAGAAAATAGAAACTAAGATTTACATTATTTGGAAAAAAATCAGGTACCATGAATAGCATCTATGTTCTGTCATTTGTGTCAATAATGCAATTTTTGTGAGTAAAAGCATAGTCTCTGGACCAACGCACTGCGTCCTGGGCTCGCCGCATGCACTGCAGCTGGAAAACAGAGCCCACAGTCCTGCCGACACTATGGGTGACTGTGAAGAATGCACGAAACCCTCAGAAAGTATGCAAAGGAGTATTTGGCTTGTGCTAAGCTCTCTATAAATGATGTCTATATGTAGCCTTTTATTCTGTATTAACTATTGTGAGACAGGTCTAGATAGACTTGCAGACCCAGACCTGGACGAGAATGAATATGTCTAAAATCACTTAATACTATGGGAAAAAAGATGGATACAGTTGAAGAGCCATCAAACACTATGTATTTCTTGCCATTCAAATGTGCTGCTTCCGTGTTTAAGTAAATAGACATTTATTTTAATTTGGTATAATTCACTCATTTAATTCATTCATCTATTGCTGGTTCCTCTGAAAAGAGCATGGATGGGCGGTAGCTCAGAAGGTACAACAGCTCAACTGTCACAGTGTGTGCTTGATGGGCTCCACATTGCTATCAGGGTGTGACATCAGCACCAGTTTCCACGAGGAAGATAGTTTGACCCCTACGTGAAAGTGTGGCTTTTACTCTTCCAGCATACGTTCTGATATAGTGCGAGTGTCAGGTCCACATGCAGGGGACTTGGTGGTATTTAAGCAAGTAGCATCTGCTTGTTTCCTTGTGCTTGGCCATTTCTTTCTTGTTTACAGAGGTTAAGCTTAGTGTACCCAACATGATTATTGAAAAGAGACATTTTCAGGACTCAAGCTCTGATTCTATGACTAGAAACTTTTATAAATCATTATTTCACTTACCTGGACCTCAGTTTATCATTTGTATAGAGAGGGATGTAAATATTTAATCTCTAAAAGCCCTTATTTCTGGGGGACTTCTCTTTGGAGAAAGGCAGTGAAGATTTTCTCCACAGTGCAGTGGTACTCTTCTCCGAGGATGGCACGGGAGAGGGGATGGCTCTGCCCCTCACTACTCCATCCACTTGTCCCCAGGCTTTGTGCCAAAAGTTTGCCGCAGTATTTTACAAAAACTTTCATGAGCTATTGATTAGTGCTTCTGTGAATTCAAAATCAAAATTATCCTTAGTACTCCCCTTCGAATGTTTTTAATGTGTATCAGAAACGTTTCTCATAGAGTTAATCCCACTGTTCTCAATGTATAGATTCTAGATTTTTAAATTTGTCTGTGTGTGCACACGTGTGTGTGTGTGTGTATGTGTGCATGTGTGTGCATATGTGGACTCATGAACACACGGTAGGAACAGAGCAGCAAGAAGAGGATACAGACCAGTAACGCTGTATCTACAGGGTAGAAGAACAAAGGAATCAGAGAAATGAAGAAACGTGAATTCTAGCCAAAGTTTTCTAGTACTAAGGATCAAGCTCAAGGCTTCTCACATGAGGACCAACTGCTTTACCAGTGGACTACTCCGAGACCGCATGTTCTTTTAAGAAACTGTATATACAACATGTGCAACTTTGTGTTAGTCTGACTTCTGTTACTGTAACAAGTTTCTGAGGTAAATACTTTTACAAAGATAAAAGACTTATTTGAGTCACAGGTTGGAAAGTTCCTGCCGGAGACTGAATGGCCTTATTGCGTCAGTCCATCATGGTGGGAGTTAGGGTCGGGGGAGAAAAAGCCATCACCTCATGGCAGGAAAGTAAGAAAAGAGACAGAGAGATGCCAGGAAAAACAGCCCAATGATCTAAGCCCTCCCACTAGAACCGTCTCTTAGAACTTCTCCTTCAACACTGCCACCAAGAGGAACAAGCCCACATGCACCATTTGGGCATTTGGAAGAGCTGCACACGAACAAGCATTGTTCTAACTACTTTCTCTGTGTTTTCTCCTTCAATTCTCTGACAACTCACTGAGGTAATTTCTTTTATGTCTCCATTTTAATATAAAACACAGATAGGTTAACTGAATATCCCTAAAGACTCCGAGATGCTTAGTCTCTGCTATAGCAGAGTTCAAAACCAGAACCTCACATTTCTCTCCAGTCTGCAGTTCCGCCTCTGGATATGGACACATTCCTGAAAAAGTACTATGTACGAGCTGACCACTAAACACTCCCACAGGACCTGGTGGGCTCCGCGTGTGTGCAATGCGAGGGCCTGAGACAGGAAGAGACCTCAGCAGCTATTACGGTCTGCTTAGGCTTCTCCCTCTAGTACTCATGCTGAAATGTAATCCCCACTGGAAATTATTAAGAAGTGGAACGAGTGGGATTTTTAAGACACAATTAGATCAGGAGGCCTCTGCACTTCTGAATGGGTTATTTCATTTATGTAACCCACAGATTGATGGGTTACCCCTGGAATGATTCTGCTCTACAAGCTAGAAGCCAAGTCTCTGTGTTCCACGTCTCTCAATAAGTGACACCTTATTCTGCCTTAGAATTCAGTCTACAGAAAGGCTGTCACCACATGCAGCCCCTTCTAGAAGCTAAAGTAAATGTCTTGTATTTATCAGTGTGTGATATTGTGTTATCAAGAACAGGCAACAGGGGCCAGGAGATGGCTCAGTGGAATAAGCACTTTCCTGGCAAGTGGAAGGGCCTGAGTTCAATCCTGGGTTCCAGAAAAAAAAAAAAAAAAAAAAAAAAAAAAGCAGACCAAGGCAGAGAGGTACATAAGGAAAAGTTGAAAGAATTGATTACAAAATGTGATTCTTGTGAACCAATAAAGAGAACAATTTACTGAGGTCAGGAATAAACTTTGATTGAATCTCAACTTTTTTCAGCCCAAAACTTATGTGAATATCCACTTAGTAACAGCGGCCCTGGAAACCGACTCCACCAGGTCGTTTGAGTAGTTTGATAATGGTTACTCTTCTCTCATCGCTGGGACAAATACCCGACACTCAAAATGAAGGAGGGAAAGGTTTATTTAGTTCACAGTTACTGGAG
>NDGN011479952.1:0-12878 GCA_002564285.1 Tympanoctomys barrerae
GAAAGGCTATGGTCAAAATGTTGGCTGTCCTTGCAGCCCTTCTATTTCTCTAATTTTTGGTCTACAAACTTAGACTGCCATAATCTTGATATTAATTAAGAAATTATGTTGCAGAGTTTGATCCCTGGTACCAGCAAAAAACAAATTAAGTTACATAAGAAAGAAATTGTGTTATAAAGAAAATTCATCATTTTTCTCACAATATACAGTGAAATCAAGTAGAAGATATTAGAAAACAAGTAGAATACTTTCTCTTAAAAATAAAATTGAAAATAAGAATATAACTATATGTGTATATATATATATATATAAAGAAATCACTTCACTATGATAATTTACTTCTAACTCCAGACATTACTCATTTTCAAAACTAAAGAGTAACAAATTTTACTGGCTATGGAACAGAAAAGATTGTGTTTTTCTCACTGCTCAGAGTTGGAAAATGTCTAGACTACAATAAAGTATAATGAATAGTAAGTTCTATCATTTAGCAAAGTTTTTTTAAAGCATTTAGTACTAGGTCTACAGGGTTTCACTACACAGATCAAACTTGCAGTGATCCTCCTGTTTTCAGCCTCCCTGGAGCTGGGATAACAGGCGCACACCACCACGCCCAGTCTCAGCTGCCATCTCAGCCGCCCCAGGGGTGGGGCTGGCACGGCACACTGAGGACGGAGCCCTGGTCCCTTGCGTCTGCCTAAGCAGGCACCTTAATCTGCTGAGCTGTCTGGCCAGCCCTTAGAGAAGTTTTTAATATTGCTGTGCCCTTATATGTGAGCTATTATTGACAAAAAATGATTATACACATTTTATGTTCAGATACTGAAAAAACAATGGGAAAGCAAGTTGTCCTTTGTCCTGAGAACAAGTGGTCATGCAAGTTATAAAAACACATGTACTTGTCATTTCTCTGACACAAAATTTTAGTGGATTTCTGAGGCTGTAAAATGTGGAATTTAAGCCCAGGTCACATTTATTGAATGGTTAATCTGCCCTAAGCTCTTTTATACTAACTAATCAATTGTCTTCAATGATTTCCACACAAACTAACTCTAGAATCAGCATTGCATTATACAAGTTGTAGCTACTTTAATCACTTGTAGGTGAACCTCCTTCCTGACCCAGACCCACCTAGATGATATGCACAGAAATGACCTTTGTATTTATTCTCATCTGCCACTGCCAGGCCAGTCTACGTTCCCTCACGTTCAGGGTGCTGGAGAATTTAGATAAGCCTATTTCCAGGCGCTTCTTCCTGTGCACGGCCTCTCTGTACTTGCTCTTTCTCACCTAACGATTCACAGCAAGCTGTGCTACTTGCTTCCTGCGTCTCCCGCATCTCCCCACTGACATGGCTTTTACGAGGCTGGCAGGAATTTCCTCCCATTGTTCTTACTCTGCCCTATTTCACTAGAAGCCGCAGATCGCTTGATTTTCAGAATTTAGGAAAGAAACTCTCTGCTCTCCTGACAGTGAGAAACGCTGAATATGGTGCGTTTGCCGCTCACTTCGTCTTTCTCCTTCCCGTTGTGTAGAACACTGCCAAAGGGATCCACATAAAGCAAAACGTGATTTCAGTTGCAATTTAAGATTCTGCAGTGTTTCACGACCATCTTTAGCCAAAGGGCAGAGCTTTGTAGCGACTCCTACAAGCTCCCCACATCCTCCCCTCTTGACAGGACCCCTGTCTGGCACCACAGAGCGCGTTCTCCTGACATCCTAGGATCCTTTACTCACCTGAACTCCAAGCTGCTTCCCTCTCCGGAATAATCCACCCCTCAGGGACAATCGTATTCCTACACAGGAGTCCAGCCCATGCAACCTCCCTAACCTCCGTGCAAAACTTCTGCATCTTGCATTTTGGGGCCTCCTCATGGCATTTGACCAGCTCCACCAGCTTTTGAGCTTCCGCGAGGTAGAGTATATGCGTGTCTGCTTCTGTCCTTCCTTTCCTCTCTCCCTGCTTCTCTTCCTTCTTTCTCCTAACAAGTGTTTAGTGTACACTGCTTTGTCAGGTCCCTGAGTGCAAGAATGGGTACAAACAGACACTCGACTCTACCATGGTAATGCTTAGTGTCCTCCAAACTCTCACACTTTGATTGTACAGCTATCCATGGAAAGAGTGATCTTCAGTAGCGAATTACACAAGGGCAGTATATACACACCACAGCCTGGGTGGCTACACGCCTTCCCAGAAGCGCCTGCTGAGCTGCGCTCTAAGCAGACGTAGCACGTGCACGAGTAGGAACGGGCGCTTGCGATTAGAAGCGCCAACACGAGCAGGACAGCACCTGAGAGAGGAAGAGGAGGAGGCAGAGACGCAAAGAACCCAACGCCAGCGTTGCCAGTGGGTGTGCACGAAGCTAACGGGACCGAAATGAAACCCAGATGCGGCCAGAGCAGAGAGAACTTCCCAGACTATGACGGAGACTTCTATCTTTATCCTGGAAGGAATAGGAAGCTATTAAAGAGATTTAAGCAATATGAATAATTTAATCTAATTTATGTTTTAAAGTTTCTACTCTGCAATGCAGAGTAATGGATTGGAGGTGCTGGCTATAATGAATTAATCAGAGGTGGAACAAAGCTGATTAAAATATACCTCCTTATCTGCCTAGTTGCTAATCCGACGCAGTGGACCGTAAGCAAAAAATTCATGATTATTCTGAAGGGTCTCACTTTACGTTTCACAGCTCCTGCCTTGGAGGAGAACTTGTTTCTTACTTCAGATGGAGTCCCGTGCCCTTCCTACCACGTTCCAGCACAGCTCCTCTACTCCTCATTCTCAGTGAAAAACCACTACGTGTGTCTGTGAGAAACAGAAGCAGCCGAAATGCAAATCCCACTTCTCCCGGCCTGAGACCTCCAGCCAGCGTGGAGCCAGCCTCTCTGCCTCCCTCCTGACACAAAGCACAAAGAAGCCGCGCTGTCAGGGAAGTCCGGCGGCCTTCCACTGAGCTGGGGCCAGACGCTAAGCTCCACGGCCTCCGCAGCGCGCAGGAGGCCCTCCAGGCTGCGCGTCCGTGTCCTACCTTCTCTCTGTTCAGCAGCATGAACATTTTCCTGCCTGTGTCATTCTAATAATTCATGCTATTCCCCAAAATATATAACTGTTATGTTATAGCACTTAGTGTACTCATCAGAATGTGTGCTAACATCTGCTGTGTCCCCTTAGCTTCTTCTCAGCTGCTGTCTCACTTTCATTGGACATACAATTCCTTAGAATTTCTCCCGTGGTACCTTGGAAAACGTTCCGGCATCTGTTTAGCCAGATCTAAAAATAAATAAATAATAGACATTTTTAAATGTCTGACTTTGTCTCAGGCAATTAATGCTGCTGTGACAAAATATCTCAGACTGGGTAACAATAGAGATTTATTTCTTGAAGTTCTTAAGCTTGGGGGTCAAAGTTTAAGACTCCAGTTTCATGTTAAAACTCCTCTCTGCTTCCAAGGAGATGCTCGGCGCTGCGCATGCGCATGGTGGGTGCAGGGCAAAGGGCTGAAAGGCAGACGAGCCCTGTGTGTGTGCACTGCACACACTCCTGCAAGGGCGGCACAGAGCCACCCCCAGGATCTGTAGTCAGGGCCCTAATGTCACTTCCCCCTGAAGATCCTGTCTCTTAACACTGTCACACCGATGATTAAGTTCCAACATGCAAATCTCAGCAGACAACTTCGCGTCAACACACTGGCTTTCACTCCTGTGGAATGAATGCTCCCACTGTGAATGCCGATCTGCTGGGCCTGGCAGCCAGCTGATGACGAGCCCGCCTGCCGCACGACGTGAACGATGATGTGAACAACCCCAACTTCATGGAACACAGAGCTGGCAAGAGGAGCCCTTCATTTCACTTTCACCTGAGCTAACCCATAGCACCAGATTTGTCTCTGTTTGTCAGCTCCACTTGCGCTATGACTGTCATCTCTTGAATCTATTTCCACTGTGCGTGCTGTTGTTTGGTCTTCATGTGATTCTGCCTCTCCTTGCATTTGATGCAATGAGTCAAGCCTTCTTTTGCTGAAGCACTACTCCATGGTATCTAGGAATCAAACACTCCTCATTCTCTTTTGACCTGGTGGCCAGCCCGTCTTTGTCATGAGCATGACCTGCCGAGACGTCTCAGAGCTCAATCTTCTGTTACAACTTTGCATCTTCCTTAATGATTCTTTCTGACACAGTGCCACCCTCTAAAGGAAGTTTTGAGGTCCCGGGAAAGGAATTCTGTTCTCACAGTGGTGAACAGGATAAGGTGGGATTCAGGGACACTCGACATCCAACAATGTTGAAAAGAATTCTGTGCAGTAAGTAATGGTCTCATTTCTGCACGCTTTTCAGATGTCTTGTTGGTATTCATGTCTATATGCAATTACGATCGTAAAAACACAAAGTTTTGTATGGTTTTGTTATTTATTTATTGTCTTTTTGAGAGAGGGTCTCTCTATGCAGCTCAGTCTGGCCTTGAGCTCACTTCATAGCCCAGGCTTGTCTTGAACTCATAACAATCCCCCTGCCGTAATCTCCCGAGTGCTGGGATTACAGGCGTGCACCACTACGCCCAGCCCTCGTATGATTGTAATATGTAATTAAATATGATTTAAATTTCTGGGATAACAACCACCCTATAAACTGAAAGAATATCTTATTCACTTGTGTCCAAAATTAAACCAAAAGTGTTCACCACTATAGAAGACCACACATCCCCTGGTTTATATCTAGATGTCCCTCCAAAGCTTCACACACTCTGCAGAAGACTTGTGAGAGGTGAGCAAGTCATGAGTGTGTGATACACATCCGCGGCTTCATCTAGTGACAAGCTCACAGCAAGATGTGATGGGGGCAAGTGAAGCCTGGGAAGAGGAGGTGGTCGCTGGGGCATGGCGTAGGCAGCAGGTGCCTCCTCCCTCTCCCTGGAATGTCCTCCGCTTCCTGCCCTCCATGTCATGGCTGTTTCTCCTCCAGCTCACCCCCTGCCACGCTGCTGTGCCTTGCAACCAGTTGATGATGGGCTGAAGGAAAGAAGGCAGGAGCTGGAGAAGACAGAGCCAGGCCACTGCCCAAATGACAGCCTCTCGCGGTGAAGCCCTCTATCCTGAGACATGTAGCCATAGATTAACCCACCCACGAGGATGGCACCCACATGATCCAATAATTTTCCAAAAGCTCCATCTCTGAAGACCTGAGCCTTCAAGGGGACATTCTAGATCTAAGCCACAAAAAAATATAACTAGATTTAATGTCTTGAAGTTGTGGCTGGTTTGCTGAAGGTTTGGGTGGCCTGGATTGAAGATCAAACTACCCACAACTTTTCCCTTGCATCAAAGCCTAATCCAGACCAAGACCCTTATTCTCATCAATTCTGTGAGGACTGTGAGAGGTAAGGAGGCCACGGAAGGTCGTCTGAAGCGAGAGGAGGCTGCTTTACGATGAGAAGCCACTTTATAGATGTTCAGAGAAGCATCAAAGGCTGACATGGAAGCATCAGCAAAAGGCTGGATACAGACAACACAGCTGAACACAGTGGCTACATCAAACAACGTGTCCAATACAGAGGAAACAACTTTTTTTTTAAAAAGATGGTATTTAGTTCTTTCATAGCTACAGAGGAAAAGTCTATACCTGGCCTCAAAACTTCAAAGCACAGGCTGACTGGCTGGGGCGGGGAGTAATGCTGCTGCTGATGTTAAGTTGGAGCCAATCTTAATTTACCATTCCTGAAGTGCTAGAGCTCTTGAGAATCATGCTGAAGATATTCTACACAGACCCCATAAAAAGAAAAGCAAAGCAAGAATAATAGCATATTTGTCTACAACACAGTTTCATGAACATCTCAAGCACATTATTGAGAACTGCTGCTCATAAAATAAAACTTCCTTGCCAATGCCCTTAGTCACTTAGGAATTCTGACGGAAGCCTGGTACTGTGGCACACGCTTATAATACGAGCACTTGGGCTGAGGCAGCGGATCACTGCAAGTTCAAGGCCAGCTTGGGCTATATGGCAAATTCAAAGAAGCCCTGAACTAAGTAGCGAGACTTTGTCTCAAAGGCAAAAACAAAAAAGAACTCCAAGGAGGTGTTCGAGGTCAGTACTGTGCGTAGCCTGCTGAGAAGGATGCGCGACTCTGCTGATGACAGCAGATGCAATTTCGGGTTTCTAAACCTATTACCTAACAAACATGCTTTATGAGGCTACAGTTGCCAAAAAATAGTTCTACTTGTGGATTTGGGCTAATTAAATCAAAATTCTTCTGGAAAAGACTCACCATTCCATACACCAATAAAAACATTTGTGACTCATGGGAAGATGTCACGTTGCCTGTCGTTGGCAGGAGGTTGATTTCAAGCCTTACAGCTGACTTTGAAAGGTCTGCCCACTACTGTGGCAGAAATGACAAAGGAGGTAGAGGGACAGCAAAAGACCCAGAGATGGAGCCTGCAGAGGTGACAAAACTGTTATGATCTCATGATAAAACTCCAACAAGGGAGGAGTTGCTTCTTGTGGATAAGCAAAGAAAACCCTGCTGTGGAATGAATCTGCTCGTGGCAAAGATGCGATGAATATTAGTGAAACTTCAACAAAAGATTCCGAACATTCCCTAAATTTAGTTAAAGCCGTGGTGGGGATGAAGAGGACTGAGTCCACTTTGAAAGTTGTAGGGGAAACAAGTGCCATCAAAGAGCATCAAGTGCCACGGAGAAATCTCTTGAGATAGGAAGAGTCAGTATATGAAGCAAACATTTCCCTGTTAAGAAATTTCTGGCCCGTTCAGTCATCACCACCAGCACTGGAGCACAATCATCCGGTAGCAATGAAGAGCACCCGTTCCTGAAGGCGCATGTGAGCCTTACTATTCCTTAACAAGAAAACACTTTTTTAATTTAAAGTGCATAATTTTTACTTTTTCGGTTTTCTTTTAATTTTATGTAAAAATATTTTAATAGTAGGTGAAAAACAATAATTAATATATTATGTATTATTATCTTCAAAGTAGTTACTCAGCATATAAGATACAGGTATAAAAAATTTTCCAAACAATATTAACACAAGCTTTCTTTTCAATGAACTAAGGGAAACCAGTACTATACCTGCCTTGTTCTATTTTTCCTTTTCCCTTCCTTTCTTTCCCCTTTTCCCTGCCCTAGTTTATCTTTCCTTTGGAACAATCTCTTGCCATTTCACAATATTTACTGTATATCTGAGGCTTATTTCCTCTTTCAGTTTTCTCAAATCAGGGAGACAATATGATCTTTACACATGTGTGTCACTTAAATATCACCTCAAATTACATCCATTTACCTATAATTCTTAAGTTTATCCTTCTTTGTGACTGAGTAGTATTCCATTATATTAAAAAATCCACATCTTTTTTATTCATTGCCCAGTTCATGGGCATTTGAGTTGTTTCCAAGATTTAGCTGTTACAAATTGTGCTGCTATAAACATGGGTGCACACAGATCACTCTGGTCTGAAGTTTTTCATTCTTCTGGGAAAATACCCAGAAGAGAACAGCCAGCTTGAATGGGCCCGCTAGTGCTAGTTTTTCAGGGGTCTCCATACTGACTTCCGTGGGGGCTGTTCCGGTCTACACTCCCGCCTACAGCGGAGGAGGCTTTTCCCCACAGCCCCGCCAGCATTCGTTACTGGCTGACTTCTTGATGAGAACCACTTTTCCTCGGGTGGGGGGAATCTCAGTGTTGTTTTAATTTGCATTTCTCAAATGAGCAGTGATGCTGAATATTTTTTCATATATTTATCTGTCCTTTGTATTTCTTCATCCGAGAAGCATATATTCATCTCAGATACCCATTTGGGGTTTGGGTCTTCGACCCTTGAGGGGAGGTCTGATTTTTTCTATTTTTTATGTGTTCTACATATAAGAGGCTGTAGTATAGTATAGATACGATTTATATATGCACTGGGAAACCCAAACATTCATGCAATTCACTTTATTCCAACACTTACTTTACTCTGGTCATCTAGAACTGAGTCTGCACTGTCTGTGAGCTAACCCTTTAGTGCAAATGCTAGTGCAACCTCACTTCCTGGAAATCTGAACAATATACTGGATTTAATGAGGACAGAACTGAACTTTGAATTTCCACTTACGCCCCTAAGCACACTGGGGACACTTCCCCAGTAAGTGGCCACTTAGCCTGAAAACGTTTGTCTTCCTTGCCTCCGAACTTCCCTTACATGACAACTTGAGTGGGTGACAGAAATCCTGCCATGTGTACCTGCAAAATCCAAGAACCGCTTGCTTTTCTCACTCTTGATTACTACCACTGTAAGCCAGACTAGCATATTTTTTTGGCCTGGACCTCACCAAAAATTTATTTTAATTGTCCTTCCAATTTAAACTACTTCCTGCTATAGGGTGGTGGGATGAGGTTATAGTAGGTAGATGAAATTACTGACCCCCATAAAGTAGGATTATATAGCAGGAGGCCAAAGAAACACCACCAAAGCATTTACAAAGTGATATCAGAACCCAGGCCCCCCAAGTTGATCTATTCTCTCTAATGGTCAAAAAATATCATGTCACCAGGGAGATGGCTCAGGGGCATAAGCACTTGATTGGCAAATGTAAGGTTCTGACTTTGATCCCTGGTGCCGCCAAAAAAATAAATAAATAATTTTAAAAACTGTGTCTTTCTCCTTCTTAAACTCAATTGTTTTTCATAACCCAACCTTCCAAACACTAGGAGCGACACAGATAATCACTGAGACACAGATAATCATTCAAGCCAAGGTCTGACTTGAGATTACAATCTGAATCCTCCCTTAGCCTTTCCAGTTCAGGGCCCTCAGCCGACTCTCCTTGCCGGCCACTTGCCTGACCCTCATCATTCCAACTGCATCCCCAGGCCTCTCAGCTCTTCTTCAATGCACCAAATTTCCCCCCTCCCGTAGCCTTTTCTTTTGCTGCATCCTTGGCCTAAATTCTTCACTTCCCGGACTATTCCAGACTCATCTCTTCACCTGTCCACACATCTTTAAAAAGTATGTAAGTGAAATCTGATATTTGAACAGCAACGGAATACCCATCTCTGCCAAAAGTAAACAAAAAAGGGGGATATAGATGAGGGATCATTTTGTAGAGCTAAAAATGATCATATAGAGCTACTTTCTCTTAGTTGAATGAGAAGAAAGTTTTGAACTAATAGTGTTTAGACAGGATATCATGTCTGCATCTTGTACTATGAATTACTATGAAGACAATAACGTGCAACGTACTAACTATTGTTACTGTCCTACTAACCTGCTTTGAAACTGTCTCATTGCTACTTCTCTCCCAATAAAATTAATAAATTAAGCCTGATCTACAACAGCGCTGCCCCCTGCGCGTCCCTGCTCGCTTACCTCCCTGTGCTCCCCTTCACTGCACTTATGGTTATCCAACAGGGAGTCTATTGGTATTTTTGTTATCTAACTGGAGAGGTCTTCACTGACCAGAATAAAATTTCTATAAGAGCAGACACGATCTGTTTTGGTTGATGCGATCTCTAGAGAGTAGAATAAAATCTAGACTACAGGAGGCATTTAATACACATTGGATTATAAGCCACAGTAAAAATAGTTTACATATTATCTTCCACAAATGACTAGCCTGTAAAATTCACAAGCCATACCAACAACAAAAATTGTGCTTTCTACCACACTTTTGTGGATGTGTCCATTGAAACTAAATATTTATTGTGGTCTTAGACTAATATTTACACAATATGAATATGAATTATGTAAAGGCTGACATTTACGCACTTCAATATGATTCATGGTCTTCAAAGAAATCAATCTGGTTCAACATATTTTAAATCTTCTATTTTATGTTCTTTAAAATGGATTCAATATTCAATAGAAATACTGTCTTTTTTCTCTCACTTTCTTTCTTTTTTGGGAAGCAACCAAAGCTGTTCACAGCTATATGTAGTTTTTGGTCTATGATACAATTAGCCTAAAATATATTATAACCGTAAAATAATAACATGAGTGCAAGGTAGTGCTGCCGTGATCTGACTTACAAAGAAGCCCCAAAATGTAAACACGGAGCACACATTTTGTTTCAGTGTTCTCATGGAAGTTCAGCTGGGTGAATCTGGAAGCACACAGTCTGGTTTAGAACGTGTGCCGCACTAGCTAGGTGGTGGGCAGCATCTCTTCTGCCGTGTTGCTTCGCTTGGCCCCTTGATCTCAGCTGCATCTAATGTTACATGCACTGTGCATACTCAATGTGTTATGTGACCAAGGCACAGCCATGGTGTTCTATGATCATGTTTTCTCACTTTTATTTCTCAACGTTTGCCATATCTTGTGGATATAGACAACATGGAAGATTTCTACCCACAATCTGAGGACAAGCTATCATGTGGCACGCAGAAGTTCTATCCTCAGGTACAACTATTTCCCATGTATTACCTATTAAATGGGTCACTGGCAAAATTTTAAATTAAATGTGCTGTACGTAAGGGCTGGCAAGATAGCTCAGTGGACTAAGTGCCTGCCTGGGCAAGTACAAGGACTGGGGTTCGATCCCCAGTACTGCATGCTGCGGTGGCCATGCCCCTGGGCACATAAGGCGGAGGCACACAGCTGTAATCCCGGTGCTGGTGAGGCTCAACAGGAGGATCACTACAAGTCTGAGCTTGTACCAAGTACTTAAATAAATAAATAAATAAACTGCATGCGTGTTTTATGTATGTCATACTTTTATATTAAGACTCAAATTTCTCCAGAATAAGCTGCTATTCGGTTTGTTGTTGTTGTTGTTGTTGTTTGTATTTTAGGGAAGGATCTACATGGTGTTCAGGGTCTCACTACTAGTAGTGACTCACCTGTTTACAGCCTCCCAAAAGCTGGGATTACAGCTTTGTCTCAATTGCCATCTCAGCACGCCCCGGGGCCGGGGCCGGTAAGGATTGAACCCCCAGCCCCTGAGCCTGCTGGCAGGTGCTTCAATCCGCTGTGCTATTTGGCTGACCCTTAAGCTGCTATTTGGACCACAAAAATAAACCAAATTATAACACTACCTCAGATATTTTCTTGTAGATAAGACACTTTTGAACAGTTTGAATGCTAATCAAGCCAACAGGCAATCTGTGACTATGTTTGGAACCAGGAAACATGATTAACTCTAGAAGATCAACAAAATATTAATTCAATTATCAGCATCATTTTAAGTACAAACAGAAATTCTGCTTAAGGGGTTTTAACAGTCTTCTAAATTTAATAAGTCTCTGACACATTTAGAAGATGAAACTACAGATCTGGTAAAAATAAAAATCAAGACACCCATGAAACTGTCATGCCTCCTATCCTGTGCAATATAGCTATTTCATTGACAGCTACACACACTTGGTTAGTGTGGGAAGGATTATTTATGGAACAGGCTTATGCCGTTCTTTATATCATGTATATTGTCCATCCAGCTTACTTTATTAAGAAAAGTCATTATTAAAATTCTCTAAGTCAGTTGAGAAAAATGACCTCTGTTATGCAAAGTCTTAAATATTTCCTTTTGAGAGAGGGAAAAGACTGAGGATTAAACCCAGGGCCTTCATATTGAGCTTCATATATACCCAGGCCTTTTTATGTTTTATTTTTTCTTTTGAGACAGAGTCTCACTAAGTCCCTAAATTGGTCAGACGAAGCTCGAAGTTATGATCATCTTGCTCCAGCCTCCCTGAGTGCTGGGATTATGGGCTGTCACCGCCATGCCCGATTCATGGCTGTTAATATTGACATTTACAGAATAAAAACAAGCGGCCCTTGATGTCAGAAGTCATTTTACTTCAATAACTACAATCCTATTGTTTTCAAGCAGCTTATTCTCTTTTTGAACTAAAGGGTCAACAATGGAACAATTATTTAGGGTTTCTTGGCATGAATACTTAACTTTTTTTCCAAGCAAACAAATATTTCAACAACAAAGTTCTATAAGTTGAAAAGCATTTGACTAAAACTTTATTCTCTGAATAGAATGATCTTGTTTCTTGCTCAATAGTACATTAGACTTCAAAAGAAGGATTTTACAACGTCCTAATAGAGATGATTAACATAAATACTGAAGTAATCATTTATTTGAATGAGCTACTGCTGACAGAAAGTAACTGAGAGAAGAAACTCAAAAACAATAGCTAGTTATAAGCTATTATATATAGTTGCTACTATTAAATTATAAGTCTCCATTTTCCTTAAATATAACATTCGGTTAATTATGAATCTCTAATGAACTAATTACTACTGTATTAGCATTCTGTCCGTCTGTCTGTTTGTTCTTTTCTTTGGGGGGATCAGGTCTCACTTTGTACCTCCAGCTGGCATGCAACTCACTAGCCCAGGATGACCTCGAGGTCACAGTGACCCTCCAGCCTCTTCCTCCTGAGTACTGGCATCACAGATGTGCACCACCACACCCAGCCAGACTAGGATTCCTTCCAAAAAATGAAATTTCCTTCGCCTTCCTCTCCCAGGCAGTGCCAGAGCAACGTTTGCTCAAGTGCTTCTGGTCCTATCATAAGAATCAGCGCTGCAGCCTTACTCCAGTGTTGCTGCATCGATCAACTACCATAGTTTCTTTTGAACAGCATCACACAAGTATGCCTATTTAAGCTTTTTAAAAAACGATTCTAAGTCAGTTATTACTGCTCAAAAGATCTTTTAAATTCATGGTACTTGCCCAATAAATCCCATGTTAACAAATTTCCTCTACTTTTTCCAAGACATTTGCCTTTTTAAATGTAGACACTTTTTTTTTCAAACCAAATTGGTGGGACAGTTTCAATAATTAACACATTGCACATATTCTTCCTGGTGCTTAATTGCTGTACAAGATGTGGACATGACATCCTATTTACAAACACCATTAGAACAAATCCCT
>NDGN011479954.1:0-20390 GCA_002564285.1 Tympanoctomys barrerae
AGCTTGCTGCCTTGACAAGAAACAATTATTTATTGTTGAACAGCCTTGAGCCGAAAGGGAGAATACATTTTTTAGAGTAGATAACAGGAAGCACAAGGGGTTTTTATAATTTTTTACAGTTAAAGCACAAAATTCTGTTAACCCTTTACAGAGTTCTTACATAGGCTCCCAAAACTCTAATCAGCACAGGATAGTCAAGAGGACCACATTAAAATTCGTAAACCCAGTTCACCTACAGAGACCAACATGAGTGAAATCAAAGAACAGAGGGAGGTATTTGAATTACACACATTTCACAGAAGACATCTAGGGTAAGTAAACAGCTTCTGCAAACCAGCAAGAAAGGGAGAAAAAACATCCAGTAGGCAACCTGATTCAAAAAGAAGAAACCCTCTACAAGTCACTTAGGANGGCCATGACGGACAGGAAAAGTACGTGACTTCCTTGGTCCCAAGGGAAACACAAATCATAGTCCTCTGGCCCCTTTGCCACCTGGGAAGCCTGGAACAAGGAGAAGGGAGGGGCCAAGTAGCCAAACCAGCTCGGGACGTTGGACGGAGACCAGAGTTGCCGCTGAGCCAAGCTTCGGGATGGGGGCCCAGGGCCACCTCTCTGCCCCCTGGATTAAAAACCCCACAGGAGGCGCACAGAGCTCAGCGTTCAAAGCATCAGGCCCTCCCGAGCTGTACACATACAGTCTCCTGCAGTGGACGCCACAGCCGTGTGCGAGCCCGTGGGTGAGTGCGCACCAGCACTGTCCTGACCTAGGCATCCACGCTGCCCTGCGCCCTTGTACATAGGGCCCCAAAGCTGCCAGTGTCCTCAGTGGCGGGAGGCACCGGAAGTACCATGGGGCTGGGGCGGGAAGGGGCGGAGCCCGCTGCCCCTGGGTGTCATCAGGGCGGGGTCTGCTCTGGGCCTGCGCAGCTGTTCAGCGCGATGGTGCAATTTCCTTTATGAGAATTTTAGTTTAAAAGGTAGCTTTGCGTTTCTGCCGATGCTTTCTTGAAGAAAACATCTCCAAATATAAAAAGCCGTGTCAATCTATCATAAGAAATTTAGCAGACACAGACAAGACAGTTAAAATCACCTGCCATTCTGCTGCTGTGCACGCACGTTGCATTTGCATGCGCTTGCCCTAGCACTTTCCTCTGCCCGGACACAGTGGTCTGCGCGTGTGCGTGTGCTACACACAGTCATGGTGCACAACTTGGCACTACACTGCCCCGCTTTGGCCCTTTATCCTTTGGTGCCCCTCCTAGGTTCTGTTCTCTGGGTCTGGCCCAAGCTGCTTATCTGACAGTGATATCCCGAACCCAGATTTACTTCCTATTTTCACTGTGGACCTGGGAGGGGAACTCCCAGGAGCCACCCAGCAAGGAGCCTCGAGAATGCACAGGGTAAGTTCGCTCAGGTCTGCCACTTACTGGGATAGCAGGCCAACAGGACTGTGTAGAAAGAAGACCCCAGGGCTGCAGCCCAAGGGCACGGCACCAGCTCTGCTGCTGCGGTGTGGGACAGGCACAGGCATGTGACCCGAGTACTGGGCAGCAGGTGGAAGACAAGAGGCCCACCAGGCAGTAGAATGCACCCAACAGCATTTGCGGCAGCAGAGTGGGGCATTTGCCATGATACAGGCAGACGCTGAAGGGCTTGGTGAGCGTGGCACTCCTAGGGTGGCCTGCAGCAAGGCTGGGGAGCTCTCGTGCTTGTGGCCCCAGCCCATGGTTCCCTGGGTGATTCCTGCACACGTGCTCCACTGCATCCGGAGCAGGAGATGGCACACACCCTTCTGCCTCCTCTGCCAGCCCTGCATCCAGCCCATTCCTTGGCCCTTTGTGCAGATTTCTCTTCTGTCTGTGGCAGTTCCCACATCCCCTGATCTAACTCCTTCCCAGGAATGCTCCTGTCTCCTGGGTGTGGCCTCAGCCCTTCTGAGTCCCTTCATGCCTTCAGGGCCCCAGGGTAGTGTGTATTTCGCTCTTCGCTAGTCAATAAGGCCTGGCAGGCCATTTCCTAGAGACGGCCAGCACACTGGAGGTGCACCAGGCCTGGCGGGCCCATACCCCAGAGGTGCCCAGCACACTGAAGGTACACCAGGAAGCTACTGTGCTGGGTCTCCACTGTAGTGAGAATAACTACGGAAGCCCAGGAGCCTGTGGGCACACCAGCTTCTCTCTTCCTTTGTGACCTGTACAAGAAACCAAATCCTAATCGAAGAACCTGGAGGAGCTGCATGAATCTAGGACATCAGGCGCTCAGAACCAGGTGTCTCCTGGGCTGTGATGACAGAGGTGGGTTCCCCAGCACAGGCAAGCGCAGCACAAAGCTCGGGTCTTGTGTGTATAGGGGCAAGGCTGCCTGTCCTGACGGGTCCTGTCGTCACTGTGCTTCCTTCACTGGCAGGCTCCTGACAGCAGAGTTTCCTAGAGAAGTTAGTGAGCCACTCTCCAGAATCTGAATTTCACCAAAATGGGAGCCATCTGTTCGTTGAAGCAGAATTTTTAAAAATCTCTGCTCTGATATGTGCTTATTCCATAGCTGGACCAAAGCCCCCCTCCTAAAGAAGTGAGGCACCCCCCCAAGGCCTGCTGTCTCTCTGAAACATCCATCCATCCAGGTGTGGTGGCACACGCCAGTAATCAGAGCACTTTGAGAGGCTGAGTCTGGAGGACCACAGATTTGAGCCCACGCTGGGCATGACCCTATCTCAAAATAAACAGTAAAAGAGCTTGGAGTGGACCACAGCGTGAATCCCCTGGACTCCAAAGCAAAGCAAGCGAGCCTGCGAGCAGGTGTAGGGTGCTGGATTTAGTGAGATGAGGGTGAGAGGGGTTGGGAGCCACAGCAGGTGGGGACCCAGGGGCACTATGCTTCCAGCAGCTCAGATATTCTTCACTCTGGCATAATTGTGGACAGCTGACCACCGATCAGTTTGTCTTACAGACTTGCTAGATGGTGGTGAATGCAGGATTTGGGAACAAGCCACAGGCTCATGCACACATTTTTTCTCCGTCTTTCACTCTTTCCCTCAGGTGGACATAGATATCCTGACGCAATTTTGAAAGAGAGGCTTTCATTATCAAAAACAAACAATAACTACCATGACAGTTATCATCCAACAAAATTAACCACAATCACCTTTGCACCATGACCAAGTCTGCAGGGGGCTGCGTTAGGACCTTGATTCTGCCTTGTCCTCTGCTCACTGTCATCTCATCTCGTGCAGGACCGGAGCTCCTTTCTAGAGTTGAACCAAGGAGCACGCAGCTTCCTTCCTTTCTGCAAACAACTTCGTTTTAAGTAGCATTGCATTCTGTATTCCATGCAGAGAATTAGGGAGACTCATCAAGGTACAAAGAGTGAAGCGGGCTGGGATCCCGGGAAGACTTTGGTCCCCACCCTGGTTTCTTCCCAGTCCCTGGACCTGCATCCCGTGAGTCCCGTCATCATCTCATCTGAGTCCCAGGCATCGGATGTCGTGATCTCAGCACTTGTGCTGCTGGCCTACTCATTTAATTCACGACATCTCTACATTGGGTGCACAGCTGCTTTTGTGGCCTTTACCATGCCACTGTAGGTTCTTTTCAGTATTATGAAACGTTTTTAGTGTATCTTACGTTTATGCCTATACACTTTATAGGGTAGGTACACCAGTGCAGCTTGCTTGCATCAAGAGCAGCTGGCTTTGTCCATGTTCTCATCCATGGACAAAATAAATATATAAATATTTTCATCTAGTGCAATGAAATGTCACAAATATGACAACAGTGATTAAATGCTAATGGTTACATGTTTTACATAAATCCTGTGTATTTTTCTGGTTATGGAATTAAGATGACATCCTCAGAGTTGAAATGCTGGGACAAAGCACTGGGGCGTTTTATAAGCCCGATGATTTCAAAAGGGGAATTTTTATAGGCGAAGATATATTGATCTCAGACGCAATTCACCTGGTTGAAAGGTGAGTCAAGGTCTACAAGTCAGTTGAATACTCATACAGCTCCCCAGCAGGCAGACGAGCACCGCAGAGCTCTTGCCAGGCACTGCCCCTGCAGGAGCCTGGCTCTGGTTGGACAGTGACGGTGGCTACAGGGGAGAGCCGGGCAGTGAGAGAGGGAGGGTGCTGAGCCCAGCGCAGTGTCCACAAGGCTGGCAGGGGCAGCTCTGCAGGGATGCTCCGCCCGGCTGCACAGGAGCATCGCAGAGCCAGGCCAGTGGCCTTGGTGTCCCCCACGGCCTTCCCTCCTCTCCCCAGTACCTTCCCGGGACAGAGTAGTCAAGGCATAGGTGGGCAGTTTCCCGCCACTGGCTGCTGGCAGCCCTCTCCCTCCCCGTCCTTTCCTGGAGGAAGGAACTCGACTGTCCCTGGCACCCAGACCCAGGTGCCCTTCAGGAAAGCAAGAGAAGCCAGTGAGGTAGGTTACAAGGAAACTGGAAAACAGTTCCTACCATCTGATCTTATCAAATCTTACTTAAAAGCATACTCAGAGAATGAAGAATGCCGCTGCATCTTCAAGCAAACAAGTGCAAAGACTGTAAAGAAAAATGGTTAAACGTTTCATAACACATCAGGCATGAGGAGAAGCACTGGGAAACTGACTGTCCTGACAGCTAAGTGATAAAAGAAATCACGGAAAGGTCATAGACTCGGTAAAACAGTTGCTTCTCTTACTGATGGATGCTGGGCAATACTTTAATTTACTGTGACACATATAACAACCATGAATTCATGGAGATTATATATATAAATTAGCGACTTGAATTTTCTAGTTGTTTTAATTAGCAAGATGTCATAGTAGTAGCTTCTTCTTTTTAAATGGGGTATTATTTGAATGGGACCAAACCCAGAACAGAATGGTGAAATATATGCTAAATCACTTGACTGAAGTCTGATTGATGCGTGAAAATCTGTGCATAATTCAATGCATGCAACTCTTAACTCCCCTGATAAGTACTCAGCTAGGAAATCAGTTTGGAAAAATATTTTTAGTATCATGAAACATATCCGAATCATCAGACATAGCAAAACCCAATGCATTGTTTGAAATGAAAGTACAGATTTAATTTTAGCAACTTTATTGAGGTAGAATTCACAGGCAATACCTGGTGCATATTCAGGACTTACAGCTTGGCGACGGTGCATCTGTACACCCGTTGGCCCCGACCACACAGAGGTAATGCGCACTCCTCCTCCCCACTCTCTCTCTCCTGCCTCAGCCCCCATCTAGCTCTCAGCACCACTGACACCACTGCATATCCTAGAACTATTCACAAGTGAGCTAGGATTCTGTGTTCTCACCAGTGTCTCGCTTCTTCCCTTCCCTATAATTACTCTACTATTCATTCAGAGCTTTGGGGAAAACAACAGAGTACATTTCCTTTCATTGATGAATAATATTCCCTTGTATGGATTTAATCTTTGAACAGAGATTGAGGCTGAGAAGTTTGTCTTTATGAACACTTTATAGGAGAGAAAATGTGACTTGTTATACTCTTGTCCTTCTCCCGATGGACTTTCCTGTCATTCCTTGGTAAACAAATGCTGTTTATGGCTTCTTATCTTAGCTTTTTTTTTTTTTTAATCACTGAGACAAAATCCCCAAAGTCTACTATCACTTAAAGGAGGGGTGGTTCATTCAGAGGCATGGTTTCCATAGTTTTGCTCTATCACCTGCTGGCTCCAGCAGAAATGGCACAGCAGCAAGGTGTGGTGGGGCCAGCGATTCACACCACAGGGGCCAAGGAGCAGAGAAGGGAGAAGCCAGGAAGGAGACTAATGCTTCCAAGCCACTCCCCTGCAGTCTGTTCTCCTAACCAGGGGCAATATCCTAATAGCAAGTCAGCTGTAAAGGCCCTCACCCCAACAATTCAACCCCCCCCCCCAATTCCCACCTATAAGTGCACAAGGCTTTGGGAGACGTTCTCATTCTGAACTGTAATGACCTTCTCTCTAAGCCCCAAAGACTCATGGACATCCCTTCTTGCAAAATGTATTCAGCCCACCTCAAAGAATCTGCCAAAGTCTTTATAGTTCCAGTACTGGTACAAAGTGCAAATCCGAAGTCTACTCTGAGGTTCATGGAAAACTCAGCTTTAAGCTCCTGTGAAAGGCAAAAAAAAAAAAGTGAAACACCATTGACTAGCAAGGGCACAGGGTAAATATTCTTATGCCAGAAGAGAGAAACCGATGGGGCCAAAGCAGGTCTGAAACCTAGAGGGGAAGGAAATCCTATACCTGTGTGTCCTACTCCTGGGACAGAGCTGTGAGCTCCAAATGGTTGAGTGAATTCACCCTTACAACACTGGTTGTAGCCCCATGGCTTCTCTTTTGGGGAATCAGTTCATTCCTATGGCTTCCCTTTGCCAATGCTCCAGTTTCCAGGCTTCTTCAACTTTCTGGGGTCTCCACTGCTCTTTTGGCTTCAGTCTCACTGCTTCACTCAAGGTCCTCGTGTGAGCTGCCTCCCGTATACATTAAATCTGGATGGAAGCCTCTATCACCCCCAAATTCTTGCATTTTGCACTTCTCATCAGAGGAAGCCCTTCCGGTCTCCTGAGGCCCCACTTCCGGTCTCCTGAGGCCGAGCTTCTCGTCCGCTGCAGCAATGCGTAGTTGACTGCGCATGCGCGCCAGCTGCTCCACAAGTCAGGCTGCAGCTGAAGGGGGCGAGGAAGAGGCCCGAAGAGAAGGGAAGGCACAGAGGGGAAGGAGAGAGCAGAGAAGGGGAGGGGACGCAGAAAGGAGAGTAGAACTGGGTAGAAGAGAAGGGAGGGAGGAGGAAGTGAGGGGGAGAGGAAGGAGGCAGCCCACGCAGTGGCCACCCCAGGCTCGCGGCGTCCTCAGCTGTTTCTGTCCTGGGGAGACTGAGGCACAGAGGCCAGGGCGCAGGCCACGCTGCGGGGACCCAAACGGCCGACGCCCACGCCGGTGCGCCGCCCAGCCCTTTCCAGTCACAGAGGAGACGCTTAAGAGGCGCCCGGCGCCCGCATCCTCCGGGTGCGCCCTCGCCCTGACCCTGACCGCGGCCACCGGGCAGCCACACAAGCGCGCCTTTGGGACGGAGGTTCTCATGAGCGTTTCGGAGAAGCCCACAACGGAAAACAAGGCAGAACTGAAAACGTCTGGGGGAGCTGACCCTCAGAACAGTCACGGCTCTGTCCCTTGAGACCCTGGGAGTCGGCCAGAAGCGCCCGTGTGAGACCCGCAGCCCGGTGCCAGCGCCGGGAGCCCGAACCCGCAGAGGCTCGAGGCTCGCAGTTCCTCCAACCGGAAGAAACGCAAGGGGCCGGGCAGTGTCGTCGTGGGGCAGAGCGGGCCACGAGGACTGCGCGACACCCGGGATTCTGCGTGTTCGCGTCCAGTCCCACAGCCTGCTAGGAGCTGGCTTTAGAAAGAGCAGGTACAGATGCCCTGCTGGGTGTGGGGGCACTTTGGGGCTTGAACTAAGTGACCTGAAGATGCAGAATCTGTTGTGGAGGGCACCCTTGCTCTAAAGTGTCTGTGACCCCTCTTTGTCATTTACTTCCTGCGGTAATGTCTGGCAGAGCTCGCCTGTCCCGTTTACTTGCTTAGCTTTCTTACCCAGTAATCTCTACTGACAGACATTCCTCAATTTCTTTTCATTCCTTGATGACTTTTCCAGTTAATCCTAATGGGAATAAATTAATTTTAAACTTTAACCTGTATTTCCTCAGGCTTAAAAACGAGTGAATGTACGAGTGCATTGTTACACCTCCCAAATCAAAATAGGAGTCTAAGCAAAATGGAAGGAGAGTGTTCTCATTTATCACTGTTCCCGAACTCAGTGATCCAACAAAAATAGAAATGGATAGTGGTATTTGGATGCTGTTGGCTTTATTAACAAGCCGGCTGTAATCATATTGTGGGGAAAAGCAATTTAGTAGAAATCACCACGTAGTGTGGTCCTTCTGGTTATGAGCAGTAGTTAGGTTCTGTAAAGTCCCAGCGCACACTGGAATGCTCCTCCCAGCAGAAAGAAGGGCCGGCACCTGTCCTCGGGCCCACACGCTGCTGTGAAGGCACCCCTAGGCAGACGCACTCTGTGAGGGTTTCTGGTCAGAGACGCCACGTCTGATGTGTCGTCTGCGCACTAACTCTGAGCCCAGACCCAGTGGCTTGCGATGGAGGCCGGCGTATGGCCTGTCCGGCACATGGCAGCCTTCCTGCAGATCCAAACACCAGCTAGCGCTCCAGCATTGTGCCCGACTCCTCAGAAACAGCGAAGTTACCAAAGCGAAGCACAAGTGTGAAAATCATGCCACAGTATTGCCCACGGTGAGGACACTGGTTTCCATGCTGAAGTCATGTGCCGCCTGCCCCTCCTCCACTGGGTGAACTATATGGGTGCTCAGTACGGGACCCGGAAGGAAGGAGCCCACGCGGACAGTGAGAATTGAGAAGGAATGTGCACAGACAGAATTGATTTTGAGATTCACAATGCATTTTTGTGAGCAGGCAAATTTGAAAAGACAAAATCTGAGTAATAAAGACTGTTCTGGAAGGATCACCTATGGCATTTGTGTTCTGTGAGTGACAGACGTTGCTGATATCCGTTGCTGTCACACGTATGTGCAGCCTTCTCTACTTCCTTTCCTTAGAAGGTCCCTCAAAGATTTCTTTTTTCTTTTTTGTATTTTAGGGCAAGGTCTACAGGGTGTTCAGGGTCCCACTACTAGATCGGACTTGTAGTGATTTGTCTGTTTACAGCCTCCCAAGAGCTGGGATTATAGGCACATACAACCATGCCCAGTCTCAATTGCTGTCTCAATGCACCCCGAGGGTGGGACTGGCACAGCGGGCCCAGGAATCAAACTCCCAGCTCCTGTGCCTGCTTGCAGGCACTTTAATCGGCTGAGCTGTTTCACTGGCCCATTTTCTTTTTTTCTTTTCTTTTTTTTTTTTTTTTGGTGGCTCTGGCTGCCTGATTGGCAGGTGTGATAAGGCAGGTGGAGATGGGGATCAAACCACGGTATCCTGCGCCTGACTACATTTCCATGAGCAGGTGCTTAAACAACTGAGCTAACCAGCAGGCCCCCAAAAGTTGAGAAGGATTTTTCTTTGACTGGGTCAGGCTGCCTTAAGGGCGGGTCTGGTAAGGCATGAAGAGCTAGGGATTGAACCTACCGTATCCTGTGCCTGACTTCACTTGCATAAGCAGGCGCTTAAGCAACTAAGCTAACAGGCAGCCCTCCCCGCTCAAAGTTTTCCACATTTCCTGGATTGCTCTCTGCCACCCTCACCCCTAAGTCACTCAGCATCATGGTCTTGTTGCTGTGAAGACGTGAGTAACATGATGGAGAAGACATTTAGAGGATGCTGTCTGCTCTGCCTCCGCTCCACCCTCAGGTACGGCACAGACGCGCACGGGGATGCTGCTCATTGGGGAGTGAGTTACATTGGAGAATGTAGACAACCTGACAGCTCTAGAGGGAGCATGATTCCTCAGCAGGACAACTCTGGCAGGTTCTCCCTCAAGGGATGCCCTCAAGGGCATGTCCTGTGACACACCACACACTCAGGCTCAGGGGTGGTGCAGGATTCCAGCCCACGTGAGACCTCCCTCCACTGATTCCTGTCACAAGATACCTTCGATTCAGATCCTGCAATCAGGCTCTGAGCTCACTCACAGTATCTCAGTCTGAGGTAGAAGTGATTTTATCGGGGAACCATGATAGGCCAGACACCATGCAGAATCAGCGTTGCTCCCTGCTGAGAAGTAAGTGGGGTCTCCTGGAGTGGGCGGCAGTCCAGCTCTGGCCCAAGCCAGCCCCAGCCTAATTCCTCAATGCCCAGCACAATTTCCTTAGCTGCTATAAGCTGTTATTACAACTGTGCCATGAGAAAATTTTTTTTTTCCTACACAGATTTGGAGGCGAGACATCTGGAGTCCACTAGAAGCAGGATCACACTTTCCTGAATGCCGAGAGACAGTGATCCAGCCCCTTGTGTCCACCTCCAGAGTGCTGGCACCCCAAGTGCGCCTCAGCTGGCAGCTACAGCCCTCTAACCTCTGCCCCATCCCGCATTGCAACCCTGCCCCAGGGTCTGGTCTGTGTCCCTCTGGCTTGTCCTATGAGGACGCCAGCCCACAGATGGGGTTCTGCCATGCAACTTCATGTTTATAGAACTCCATCTGCAGAGCTCTCTCCAAATGAGGTGACTTGTGCCAGGAGTTAGTACTTGTGTGCCTCGTCTTGGGACAGGATCCTGTTGACATTGGAGCTGACGTCCCTCATGTAGGAGATGCTGGAGAAGATATAGAAGAAGATCTAGCCCTTTGCTCTCTTCTTCCCTGTGGATTTGGATGCAGAGATCAGTGTTACTTAGAATGCAATTGTTCTTTTCCTAGTACCATCCCATCCTCATAGTACAAATTACGATTGGTCCACACACATCATTGCTTATTATTAACATATGGAGAAAATAAAGCGTACATCACACTCATGTCTCTTGGAATAATTATATTTTCAACCTTAAGTGTTTAACTTTCCAAGTCAGAGCAAAGATACTCATTTAACATTTATGCAATACTATTAAAACCCTGGGTGAAAGTAATAATTACTAATGACATGGATTTCCTCCAGGACAATTATGTTGCTGAAGAGGCTTTTTAGGTATAATCAAATAAAAAATTAATGTGAGAATTTTTTGTCCAAGAGCTGATGAGGGTTTGCAAAGTTCACAGTGCCTTCCGCACACTTTCACTTGGGTTTTCTGCCAGGAAGCAGGTGGTAATAGGCCGGCATTTTATTTTTCTCTAGACAGTACCTGGCGCGTCTACATCACTGTTGAGTGCAGGCACAATGGTATCAACGGTATGTTCACCCTGCAGAGCACTGCCTGGCAGAGCTGGTTTACTCCAACGTGGCTTCCCTTCTGATTGCTTAGATTGTGAGATTTTTCTTTTTAAAATAATGCATTTATTTTATAGCAGACATATGGCTTTTAGCAGAATGTCCCCCAAAGTCTCCCAGGCTCATAGGTGGAGCTTTGGGGAGGATCAGGGGTGTATGATGCTCCTGGGTGGATGAGCTGCTGCAGAGCCTACAGCTGAGCGTGGTGCTCAGGGGCTGGGTCAGGTGGAGGAACTGGTCTCTGGGGATGCTTTCCCTGCTGAGTCTGAGTGAGTGCGTGGTCGCAGTGACCCTGGGCTTTTGCTGCCTTCCAGGGCAATGAGAGGACATGGCTATGTCAGGTGCTGGGGAGAAGTGAGAACAAGAGTGCGCTGGGTTTCAAGGTGTCCCAGGTTTTGCCTGTGTGGAGAGCTAAGTATGAGCACTCTCCGCACCAGGAGGAGAGAGGCAGCGAGCTTTCGTCCTCCAGCACTGCCCAGACCTGGGAGTCAGGAGCCAAGGAAATCCATTCCAAATGGTGGAGAGTGGGACCATTTCTGCAGTAGCCAGTGCTTGGCCTGATTTTCTGCTTAATTCCCTGCTGGGTAAGCATAGCTTGAGATACCTTCAAACTTCAGATTCTTCCTGGCCTCATGGACGACCAACCCCGTGCCCTGTGTGGCCATGTCCAGCAGGACTCCAGGGACCTTTCTTGGGGCCTCTCTGGCCGTTTTCCACATATGGCTGGAAAAGGAGAAAGCAATATTGTACGTTTTATTTATTTATTTGTTTATGTATTTGGTACAGGGTCTCACTATGCAGTTTGGACTTGCAGTGATCCTCCTGCTTTCAGTCTCCCTAGGGCTGGTATTACAGGTGTGCACCACCATGCCCACTTGATGCACCTCAGGGTGGGGCCGTCAAGGCATACCGTGCCGAGGATCGAACCTTGGTCTCTGTACTTGCCTAAGTGGGCACTTAGTAGAGTTATCTCACCGGCCCAGTATTATGCATTTTAAAAGCTGGACAGGAAGTGGGACATGAGGCTATGGAAGGGGGTGGCTAAGACTTGGGTTACTGACTTCTCAATTGTTTGCGCTGCAGACCAGAAAATTGCCATTGCCAAGTTCACAGCTGAGTGGCAGCACCCTGAGGAGGCACCACACCAAGGGGTCAGATAGCCGCAGCCTTTCCTCAGGCACGCGGGGACTCCTCTTAGTCATGCCCAGAACCTTGCTCCCCAGGAGCTTTGCCAGAACCTGCTACGCTGTGGGCTCATGTGGGTGAGGACACATTCAGGAAGGTTAGTAACGAGGACCGCTTGGTGTGGATGCACTCTTGACTAAGATAATAGGTCCGAGCCCTTCCCTGTACGCATATCAGAGCCAGCCTGCACCCAGGCCTCCTGCTTCTACTTTCTGACAGGAGGAGCTTTCGGTTAGAGAAAATGGCCAAAGAGCTCTTGAATACATAATAAACCACATGCCTAACAACTCGCTCAGAGCAGGGCAGGGTTTCCCACCAGAGCTGGATCTGGGCTTCCCGCCAGCATCTGCTAACAAGGTCCCCAGAGCCGGAAGCTCCAGGGAGCAGATCCAGGCGGAATGGCAGTGTGGGTGTGCCCATTAGAACGCTTGAAATTCCTCAAATCTGGAGCTTAATTGTTTACATCCTTTGGTGCCGCATTGTCTGTGCAGTGATTCTTCTTCAGGGAGATGTTTAAATGTTAATTAATTAGACGTGTGATGCCTGCGGACCATACCTGCAAGTCCGTTTGGGTTTATGCTGGATGTTCGCAGCCTATCCCCGACTGGTGTGTGCACATGCGCACAGAACCTCCGGACGTCCCCGCACCCACTCTGCACTAAAGGCTAGGCGGGCGCAGAGGCTGGTGGGCTGCGTGCGAAGGGTGCAGCTTTTCATCTCGAGTCTTTGCAAACATATTTGTATTGTAGTCTAGAAAGCAGCAAGCTTGTCGTGGGTTCCCTCACCCATTCCTGAAACCCACGTAGAACCAGCTGGCGGGGGGCCCAGGAAGGCACAGCCCTGCCTGCCAGAAGAGCTGAGGCTGCGACCTGGACAGCAGGGCGGAAGGCAGAGGGACAAAGCTTGTGTCCAGGCTGAGATCAGAAACAGCAGTTTAAATTCTCCAGAAATCATCAGAGTAGAAGACTCGCGGCCATTAATCCCTCTAAACTATTCCAAACAAGCTTGTCCCAGCCTCACCACTTCCTGCAGCAGCTCTGGTGTCCTCTTTCCTGAGTGTCTTCTCCTTCACTGCTGTGGCTGCCTCTATGTCCTGAACTGATTGAAAATGTTACCCTTTCATGGTTATTTTGACTTTGAGAAGAGCCAGGAGTTGCACAGTGCCAGATCCAGGGAATGGGTGGATGAGAACATGGCGCCGTGTTTTCACAAGCCGGCCTCCCACTGGCTGTGGCTAGGCAGCGGCACTCACCATGCGTTTGATCACATCTCACCGAGGGCCCTGGATGATTCTGTGCATGTGGGATGCTTGCTCTGGGGGCAGCGCTGCTCCTGCATCCAGGATCTCACTCCCAGGTGCACCGGGGGCTGGTACGGTGTTGTTGGAAGCTCACTGCCCAGGCCCTCGCTGGGACTCATCCCTCCGTTGGCCCAGGATCCCCTTCCATGATGGACCTGAGCAAGCCTGGGCAAACTCAGCCCTGCTGCCCTCGTCCACCTCCCGTCCAGGACCAGCCCACGCCAGTGTCCCATGAGATAAGACCCTCTGAGGCCACAGCAACTGCAGCAGCCCTAAGCTACCATCTTGCATGCCACATGGGGACAGACATCTCCTGCAGCAGAGACCTGCAGACCCCTCTCCTGCCGAGACTGCACCAAGGGTGGCGGGAACATCCCTGGCCAGAGAACTTACCCCGGAGCTGCTGTAGTGACCGCACAGTGCAGACTCTTGCCAACCCTGTTGATGCTGGAAGTGGCAGCTCCCTGGGGAATAGTGGACAGGGCTGGGAGATGTTTTGGTTTTGACAACCAGGGTCAGGCCTGCTGCTGGCATCCAGTGAGCAGAGAGGCACATGGGCTCTGGATGCCAGCAGAGCAGGGCTGGCGAACCTGCGCTGGGGAGCAGGTGAAAGGCCAAGGGTGAGTGAGGTGGGGAGCAGAATTGGGGGTGTCCGCCAGGGCCTGACTCTGCTCCCTAGAGTTGGAGGTGGGTGACTAGGTGGTGACCATGCTCTCCTCAGAGAACACCCTGAGCTCCCCCTCTCCACTGCGCAGGGACACAGCCAGGAGGCTGCTGTCATCCAGGCAGCCCTCACCCGCCACCAGCTGTGCCCACCATGATGCTGGGCCACGGCCTGCAGACTCTGAGAAAGGAAGGTCTCTGCGGAAACCCCACGCGCACAACACTCCCGGAAGCGTCCTGCATTCCTGGAGGTGCTGAGCAAGGAGGCAGCCCTTCCCTGGCCCCAAGGAGGCAGAATCTTCTATCACAGCACACTGCCAGCTGCAACACGGCTGCCAGCTGCGACAGTCTCTCACTAGAGACTGGGGTGGAGATGTCTGGCTCTGTGTCCCTGAAGTCTGGAGTCAGATCTGGAGTCAGCAACCTTGTACCGCTTGGGCCTGCTTGGGCTCCCACTCCCACCTTGCCTGCTGGCCACAAGGGCTCTGTGCCTTGTAGTGCCTGCTCACCAGGTACCCTCATCTCCACGCCCACCTGTCCTCTGAGCCTGGCTCAGAAGGGCTTTGAGTGGAGTGGGTGATGAGCCAGTGCCACCAGAGGAAGCAGGGAGGCTGCAGGCTGGGTTGCCAGACGTAGTGGAGCGTGTAGCTGGGGGGAGTATGGAGTAGGGAGGCTTCACCCGCCCTGCGCCCTGCACGACCCCAGCCCACTGACTTCGCACACCAATTCCCAGACCCTGTGGCTTGGACAGAACCAGAACTTCTGAAAGTAAGAGTGTGAGAATGAATAGCTGCAAGGCTAGGGTGGGGTCTGCCTCTCTCCCTGCCAGGGACTTCAGGAGTCCCCACCGTGTCCAATGCCAGGAAGCTGCATCCTCCTGCCCCACTTACCGCAAGGCTGGAGGGTGTCCCAGAAGGGATGGACGTGTGGATCCCTGGGTGAGGGCTGGTGCCTGAGCATGCAGTGCCCAGCGGAGTGTCTCCACTGAAGAAGCTCCCTGGGTCCGTCCTGGCGAGGCTGGAAAATGCTGCGCCTGGGCACAGGGAGCCTCCTGGTGTGGGCCTTGCTGCGCGGCAGAGAGCAGGCGGGTTGGTGGCTGAGAGGCTGAGGGGGCTTTTGCTTCCTCCCTGCCTGTGAGGCTGTGAGATGGGGCTGTGCCAACAGACGGGGGCTGCGTGCAGTGGTGCTTTCTTCAAGGGTTTCTGGCTTTTGCTAGAGTTGTTTTTTAGTGTTTTGTTTTGGTTTTTATTCTTTGTTTTGAGACAGGGCCTTACTAAATTGCTAAGTGGCCCAGGCTGGGTGCAGACTTGCGATCCTCCTGCCTCAGGCTCCAAGAGTGCTGGAGTTGCAGAGCAGCTCCCCCGCCTGGCTTTTGCTGCACTCTGAGGGCACGTGATCCGCAAGGCTTGGCAAGCTGTGTGCTTGGCGTCTGCAGCTTGTCTGCGGCTGCTTCCTTCTAATTACAGAGAGCTTCTCCCTGCTGAGAGGGGAGGGGAGCCCCGAGCCAGCACCCCCAGGAGGAGTGCCGGTTCTGGTGCCTGTGCTGTGTCAACCCAGCTGTGCTTGCAGCCCTCAAGGGGCTCCTCAGCCAGGACACTCAGCCCAGGGGCAGCGTGGGTCACGCAGGGGCAGCAAGAAAAGCCAGGGCTTGGCACTGTGACTCCGGAGAGTAGCAGGAATCCCCAAGCCCTTCCTGGATGGCACCAGCACCTCTGCCAGGACCTCTGTCCTCTTGCTTAGATGCCTGATCAGGGGACAATCACCCCCTAAGGGTGGCCCAGGCCCTGGCGAGGGAGGGGTGCAGCATGTAGGAGAGTGGGCGTAAGGACAGGGGAGGGATGGAGGAGCAGAGCGCAGCAGACGCAGTTCCCGCCGCCTGCTGGGGGCGCGCTGGGCTCCTCCGCAGCGCTCCTTCTGGTTGCTCCAGTTTGGGGAGGCTGAGCCGGCAACCCACACACTTTAAATGGATTTTTCTATTTTTGCCGCTGCCGCTGCCGCTGCCGCTGCTGTCACAGTCTGGTGTTTTCTACTCTTTCTGTACCGCTTGCAACCTGGCTGGAGACAGGGACCTGACATTCAGGCCCATGCTGTAGTAAACCAGGGCTCGGAGACCTCAGAGTCCAGGAACCAGCACCCAGCCTCCGTGCTGCGGCCTGTGGCCCCGCGTGCCTCGGGCAGGGCACCTTCACTGTGAGTCAGATTTGGAGGACTCGCTGCGCTTGCAGGACCTTAGGGCCCAGCCTGACTCTTGGCCCCAGCTCCGCCGGGTGGTTTCGGTGTAGAACTCAGAAGCGAGTAGAAACAGGTAGAAGCACAGGCCGAACTGGAGGCTGCATTTATTTAATTGACAAAATTGTGCGTGGGGGATGTGACTCAGGTGTGCAGCACTGGCCTACCAGGCACATGGCCCTGGGATCAATCCCTAGAATGGCAAAAGAAAGAAAACTAAGGCAAATAGAACTGCACACGGTTAAGGCCCAGTGTCCTGCGTATGTACGTCCCACAACAGCGGTGCTGTCCATAGGTGTGGGACGTGGGGTGACAGCTGACTCACGCCTGTAAGAGACTGTCTCACATACTCTCGTAGGAAGAGCAGTCAGGTCCTCTCCGCAGGTTTTAAGTTTTTAGAGAAGTTGTCCTTAACCAATCGTTGACAGCAAGTTTCAACGTACACTAACGATTTAAAGACAGATGAGAATGCCGTATGTCTACGCTTTAGATCCAGGTTGGAGCAGACAGAGTTGATGGTGAGCTGAGAGCACCCGAGTGCCAGCCAGCTCACGACCAGGTGGGTTAAGATGGGCTTTTGTGGTCCTTGGGACTCAGCTGGCATCATGTGGCCTCCAGCCGGTGCAGGCTGGTGGCTGGCCAGGGCACGCTTCAGAGTGTGTGGCTGGGCACCGAGATCCATTTCTGGGTGTCTTCTCAGCCTGTTCCCCCCTCCCTCCTTCCTGTCCTGTCTGGTTTCAGTCTGCTATGACCTAGAAATAAGCATCTGAGTGAGATGTCCTGTCTCACTTTTCTCTCTGTAGTACGCGGGCTCAAACCTCTGAACTACATCCTACCACTTTTTCTTTCTAAAATTCTGAGGTAAGGTCTTGCTCAGTGTCTCAGTTTGGCCTCAAATTTTGAGCTTCATGCCTTCGCCCCACTCATCATCATTGCAGATCCCTTCACCTGGGCCTCGTACGAGGTATGCTTTTACCTAGTTTCCTTCCAGTCTATGGGGACAGGAAAAGGCCACATGGCCCAAGTGGGAAAGCCCTAAAGAGACCAGTTTGGAGGCCAAATTTGGGCCTTGATTCTGGGAAAAACACAACCTAAGATTCAGAGGAACCCCCAGACCCGCACATGGTCTCTGCATGATTTAATAAGGAAGGGTGCAGGCATCCAACACACAGGTCTGGGCCTCAACGCCAGAAGGCTGGTACACAAGGGAAGGTACTGTGAGGGGTGAGCTTAGTTGTGTCCACCTGACTGGCATCAATCCGGGGCACTGGTGGAGCGGATCTCTGGGGTGTCTGAGTGGTCGTGAAGGCATGATCTTAGGGTTTATGTCTGGGCCTGGCTTCTCCTCTTCAGCCCCAATCCCCTGCCCTACTTCCCACCCCTCATGAATTCATAAAGGTGCTTTGCTCCACCTCCTTGACCCCAGCTGACCGTGGCTGAGTCCTGTGAAACCATGAGCGTATTCAGACCTCCCCTCCTTTAAGTAGCTGGTGTTGGGTGTTTTATCCCAGTGATGGGAAAGCTGCGTGATGCAGGTGCTGTGTTAGCTGTCTGGGGCATGGAGGAAGGCACCATAGGCCAGGCGGAGTGAGTGGCAGGGCTGTGCAGGCTCACAGCTCTGGAGGTCAGAAGTTCAAGATCAAGGTGCCCTTCTCAGGGGCAGCAAGGAGAGCCTGTCAGCCCCTTCCTGGCTGGCCATCTCTCGTGGTCCTTTGGTGGAGGAGCATCCCACTGATCTCTGTCTTCATTCCCACGTGGCTCCGACGTGTGGCCTCTGTGTGCAGTTGTCCCCTTTCACAAAAGCGCCACACATGTTGCTCAGACCCCACACTTCCGATACCGTCTGAACCCGATGCCCACACTAAGACTGATCCAAGCAAAGTCACAGGGGCCAGGGCACAGGAGCGAGGCTGGAGTTCAGCCCAGAGCAGGCGTCAGTAAGGATGCTGCCCTGCAGTCCCCCTGCTTGCCAGCAACGACGCTGTGTCCCTCATTCCTGGGAGGAGCCCTGGAGGCCCTTGGGTCATGCTCACTGTATTAACAGGGCTGGCATACAAACCGCAATAAAATTAAATATTTATCTTGATCTTTTGCAGCCTTCCTATACCAGGGGCAGTTATTGTGATGCTAATCAGCTTTACTAGCAGATAGTTCTTGGCCATAGAAGGTCTGCATATAATTAGTTTATGTGGAAAAACACATAGCAAATATTAAATATTTAATAATGAATATTTAATAATTCAAAATAGCTACCTCTCATTCCTGGCCACAGAATCTGCAGTCCTGGACTCGGACAGCACCAGTGTCTGAAGCAATTTGCTAAACAAGCACGTACCTGCCGCTCCACCTCACCTTGACGCGGACCTCAGGCCCTTCACTGGGCAGCCTGCAGGGCTGTCCTCGCCTCTCCAGGGCTCCTCCTGACAGGTGCACGTCCCGATTTCCACCTCACCTGGAGCCTCTGACCCTAAGTGAACACGTGCGGCCCAGAGTCCAGCTGTGTAGGAGTAATCCTCAAGAGGTCACTTGCACATTGTCACCTGTGACACGGAACAAGGGCTGATCACAAAATGTCACAGATGCTTAAATTTTAAAAATGCACTGCAGTCGGAGCCACATCAGCACGAAGGCCCCAGCGCTCTCCCGTCCCTGCTGCCCTCATCCTTGCACCTCCCGCAGCAGCTCTGGGCTCCGCTCTGCTGAGTGTTCAAGGTGTGATTAAAGCACAGCGATCACTGCTGCTGCCGAGTGCCACCACCAGAAAGGACGTAGACCGACGCCGTGTCCCCGTCCACCTTAGTCACCGGGTCTGGCCTGTGGACTTCTGGTGCTTCCCCACAGTCAACATGACCAGGACAGGGGATTGTTTTTAATCAATTCAGGACATCGAGGCAGCCAGGAGAGCACAACTGAAGGCTCTCAGGAAAGAGGCCTCTGCAGGAAGAGCTGCTGCAGGAAGCGGCCGGGACAGCGGGAGGAGCGTGCTCGGAGCACAGGGGAGGGCTCTGGGGGGAGGTCCTTGGCAGCGCGTGCTGCACCGTGGTGAGCGGTTTCTTTATCTAACCCTCACCATGTAGCTTGACCACATAGCAGTAGGCTGGGGGTTGCTTCTCCTTTAACTGGAAGCAACCAGCTCGCAGCTACAGCTCGGCCTGTGCCACCACTCGACCACGCTGTCCTGTCTTGCAGCAGTGACCAGGCCCGTGCTGTTTCTCACCTGCACACTTACAAACACGGTGGCTTCTACATGTTTCATTGTTTCTGATTGATCACCTGTCTCCTTCCAGCATGGACCTGAGGCTGCTGCCCACCGAAGCGTGGGTGGAAGTTTTGTGCATTCTATGCCTTGTAACACTGCAAAGATGAGACAGTAAAGCACGAGGTGATGTACGGTTGTGCAGGGTGCTCCACGGGAAGAGGCCTTCAATTCTCGTGACTGGTGCATGAATATGTATCTTTCTAATACTGTGTGACTCCAGTTATTTCATTATTTATTTCCTCAACTGTATGCCTTTGTCTTTCTAGTGATTTCTAGGAATGACAAGCAGATCATGGATTAACAAACCATGGGTCTTGCTCCCTGCAGGGTGAGGCCGCCTGGGAATGAGTGGTGGGGCGGGGCAGCGTTTCCAGGGACTTGGGGCTTCCTGTCTTCTGGCTCTGCTCTATGTGACTGATTGGGTGCAAGGCACACATCCATTCCTGTCCAGGAGTGCGGGTGACGGCTCAGCTCTGCCTGCGACTGACGCCAACACTGCGCTATAGCAAGGCCGGAAGACCGCCAGTTGAACGTTGGCCAAATTGTGGGGGCCTCCCTCTTTTATGCCTTTCATCCAAATTGCTTCCGGGCCAAGTCTTGGTCAACAGCCAGTTGTCCTTCCATGTATGCATTCTGCTTCTCAAGTCAGCCGAAGACTGAGTGTTGATGAGCACTGGGAGAGGCTTCACAGTTTGCATAGTATTTCCACTTTAGAGTCATTTTCCTTTGGCGGTTGATGGTTTTAATAAAGGTCAACTTTGGGTTTAACATATGAATACTTGATGGAAAATACCTGTTCCATGCTATGTCTACGATGTTTGATATTCAGACAGATAGTGAGGTTAAGCTCAACTGCCCATGTTATAGGGTAATAAT
>NDGN011479957.1:0-25695 GCA_002564285.1 Tympanoctomys barrerae
GGTCATGGCCAACGTGCGGGAGCGCCAGCGCACGCAGTCGCTGAACGAGGCTTTTGCCGCTCTGCGGAAGATCATCCCCACGCTGCCCTCGGACAAGCTGAGCAAGATCCAGACCCTCAAGCTGGCGGCCAGGTACATCGACTTCCTCTATCAGGTCCTCCAGAGCGACGAGCTGGACTCCAAGATGGCAAGCTGCAGCTATGTGGCCCACGAGCGGCTCAGCTACGCCTTCTCGGTCTGGAGGATGGAGGGGGCCTGGTCCATGTCGGCGTCGCACTAGCAGGCGGAGCTCCCCACCCCACGGCAGGGCCAGAGACCTAGGTAAGGACCGCGCCTACGCGTCGCTCAGGTGGCGGAGGGACAAACGGATGGACAGACGGACGGATGGACTGGGCGCGGTGTCCGGACCACCTGGCTACGCGCCTCATACCCACTTTCTTCCAACCCAGTCACCCAATTTGGCGCCGCTGCCCTGTACTGCCACCGTCTCCCGGAGCCTTTCGGTCCCCTCGAGGGAGCGAGGTCTCCGGGGGATGCGCCCTTGTTAGGGTGTGCGTGACCGGAGGGAGGACTGGGAAGGACTCCAGGGTCAAGGGGAAGGACGGGGTCGCCAGGGCCTCTTTTTCTTTGGGCTTTAACAGTTCGTTCTTCTTAAAACAAATGTTTCCAAATTCCACCTCCTCCTTTCCGCCCACCCACTTCCTCTTGCCCTCAGGCTGAAATCCTTCCAGGTTGTTCCGCGTAATTTCTCGGCGGCGGTGATAACAGGGCTCACTTAGTCTTAGCAAACAGCCACAGAGACCTAAACAGTAACCAACTTTCCCCTGTCTGGGTTTTTGCAGATGTCATTGTTTCCAGAGAAGGAGAAAATGGACAGTCTAGAGACTCTGGAGCTGGATAACTAAAAATAAATATATATGCCAAAGATTTTCTTGGAAATTAGAAGAGCAGAACCCAAATACAAAGAACCAGGGCGTGGGGCGCTCTTTTAAAAGAGAGCGAGACAGGCCCCTGGACAGTGACTTCCAGACGGGCAGCGGCACCATCCTCACACCTCTACATTCTGATAGAAGTCTGAACAGTTGTTTGTGTTCCTTTATGTTTTTTTTGACGAAGAATATTTTTATTTTTTCACGCATGCATTCTCAAGAGGTCGTGCCAATCAGCCAATGAAAGGAAAGGCATCGTTATGGATTTTTCTCCATTTTAAAATGGTACTAACCAGAGGAATTTTAAGAACAACTTTAAAAATAAAGATAATGGGATCAAACTGGCCTGCAAAATCATAGTCAGTTAATTCCTCTTTTGTTCTTCCTCTGAGGGAAAAAAGAAACTTAAAATACAAAAAACAACGCTCTATTTATTTATTGATGACCCATGGTAAAATGCAAATAGATCCGGTGTCTAAATGCATTCATATTTTTATGATTGTTTTGTAAATACCTTTGTATATTATTTTTCTGCAATAAATAAATATGATTGAAAATTTTAAGAACCTTAGAGTTTGGTCTATATTTTTAAAGCTCAGGATTAAATTGGTGGTCAATACCTGCTTGTTTAACTCTAAAGGCACCCGGGAGGGAGGGGGCACTAATATAAACAAAGCAGGGACAAACTCAAATAAACCAGCTACTGACAGGCACAGGCATGTTATTTAAAAGGACAGCTTTATTATTATTCCATTTTGGTGTTCAGCGGGACATAATAGCATGTCCTACAATCCTTATCACGTTCCCTAGCAGAAAACTTTTATCGAATTTGCTATTCATTTCTCTTCTTTATAATTTGAAAATGTAGCTGTAAAATATTCAAATAATCAGTCCAAGCCCTGTACTGTTTCTTCTTGTTCCTATATATTTTGCCCTTCGCTCTGTTCTTTGTGAGAATTCTTAAATAGGTTCATTTCAGAGACAAGATAATGTAATCAAAATTATTTCTACACATAATGACTACAGATGTATGGAAAATAATGTTAAATTCAGTAGGAAAAAATTTCTAATTTATTTTATGCTTTCATGACTATGACATCCAGTGTCATGTTTACTGAAGAAAATATTCTTGATATTAGCTGAGAAGCATGCTCCCCTTTCTACATGAAGAATGCATAGCTGTGGAATAAAGAACCTGAATAGTCCAGTATCCTTGGTAACTGTTAGAACAGTTAGTATTCTAAATGCTACAGCTATTCAGTTTCTAGTGGACTCTTTAGTAAACAGATTTTATCCAAAATTATATGTACTGTTTTTCTGAAGACACAGTTTGATGAAGTAAAACAGAAGTACATATGGTGCTTGATTATTATTTCGTTCTGATGGTTTCTGAACCAAGAATACAGCATTTATAAGTATTAAAGATACTGGTTGTTATCAAACTTAATTATTTTTTATATTCGTTTGACTGAATTGAGGTGTGATTAGGGACTCTTTCAAATTAGACAATTATCTGGGTGTCTAAGTCAGTAGTGACCATGTCAAGTACGAATATATATCCAGACAGGCTATGTTTGCTTAGCTCAGGTGAGGTTATGATATTGCCTGAAGGATATTATTTTCTTCTTGACAGACCACACAACAGTGCTGGCATGACAGTATTATAAATTTATTATTGTGAATAGTTTCAACCATGTTTTACAGTAAAGAGCCTTTAACATTTCCTTGCAATATTAGTGAAGGCCTGGGAAAATACTTCTGGATTGTCTTTTACCAGATAATGAACAGCGAAGGTGATTGTGTGTGGATGCATTTGTGGTGTTGTGTGTATGTGTGTGTGTGTGTGTGTGTGTAGAAGGTGGAAATGTACAGTGCCACAGTACCTAGAGGGGTAAGGGAACGCATCACAATGGTAATCTTTTTTGTATGTATCATCCAAACACCTCCATTTTCTTAATTGTGTGGCGAATCTTCTTGTTCACTAGTTGGTCTGACTATTTGGTATTTTTTTTGAACTACATTTGAATGGAGCTGACCAAATTGTTCCTGAGAAGGTAAACACTATTTTAACTCTGGATGTAAAAACTAGCTGTTTCAAAGCAAGGTAGTCTTCCGTATTCCTTTTTCCTTAATGCTTTACTTCTTCCATTTTTTTTCATAAAAGGAAACTGAAGAAAAGCAAGTGTCACTTTTATATTGAATAATTCTAAATACAAAATACTAGGAAATATTTTCCTCTAGGTTTTCACAGAAATAAAGGAATGAACAAAAAGTGGTGGATAGTTTTACTTTGAGGAAACTTCACGGTGGAAAATATTAACTACTCAAACACAACTTTTACCTTGCAAATTCTGTTTAGGATACAAAATGCTCAACAGGTTTTAGAACACAAATCAAGCCACATGTGCCATCAACTTCATTATTTCTTCTCATTTTACTTCTTTTTGGTTTATTTTTGCTACCTATATTTGTTTAAAAGAGTCATCAATACCTGCTCTGTCGCTGAGAGGATAAATCTTTGCGTGTAGTTAGGTGGCTGGACTCAGGTCTTCCTCTTTCAACCAGAATGCATTTGCTAGGAGAGCGTATTATATCCAGTGGTCTTGGATGAATTCTAAAATGGTGAATAAGATGTTTCCTTTACTGTACAAATCATTATTTTTGTTCTTATCTGATTGATAACCTTCAGTCATAAGGAAGCAGTAGGTTTTTGTTTTCATATATCTGCCCTTTTCGTGCATATCCACACAGAGCATGTACAGAGATAGGCATGCATGCACAGTAGCAGGTACCCTTTCCAAAGTAGAGCAGACCACTAACAGCATAAGGTTAAGTAGCAGAAACTCACACACCTTGTGTAGTTTTTTCCCATATTGAACAAAGGCACCAGCTTCTTGTCCCTTCGCTCTCCGGGCTCATATTCATAATGGAGCTTTTTAAAGGACACTTGGCCTCTTGCAAAAAAGTAGAGCATTTTGCACATTCCATGGTTTGGCAAAGTCAAAACTAGTTATTTTCTCTAGACCGGTATCAAGTTCTTCTCAGGCATATGATTTCACTTGAAGTCCTGCCCAGGAATCCTTCAAAGTGAGCATTTGTCCCGCTCTCATGATGTCAGGCGGTTTTCCCTGCATCTGTAATTTGAAGAAAAACAAACAAACCTGTGGAGAACAAACGCCACGGAAACCCAAACAGAACTTGGTGGGGAGTGAGGGTCTCACCTGCGGTGGGCTTGGGAGAGGGGCCCGGCCCAGGATCTCCTGCGTGGGTGGCGGACCCACCCCTGCTGTGGAGAGGGTGGCTTGGTCCGTTACCCCCTTCAAATGGAGTGGACCCGCTCCCGTGGGCTCTGGGCGTTGTTGGGAGGCCGTGGCGCCAAGTGTCAGCGGTAGCAAGGGGAGCAGCAGCAAGGAACTCAGGCTAAGGCCCAACCTCAAATTTCCAGAGACAGGCCCCGCATGAACGACAAACGGGTCGGCAAAGGGATCCCCAGGGGCCACTTTTGCAGAATTTTCTGCTTATGTGTCATAAAGACTGCCCCACCCCCTGCTCCAGCGAAAGTGGAAGGAACGCAAAATGGAAAGAGAAATGGACTTCTTCCTATTATCTCAAAGCTGGCCACGAGACTGTTTCTCAGAAAACTACTGGCTTTTCTCTGTAAATTGAGCCCTGGGAAATGCAAACATAAGGATGACTAATTTTCTTTATTTACTCAACAGCAAAAGATAGACCTAGTCAACAAGGCATGGCATACACTCTCCTTTCCTTGGGTTGGTTGCCAGATCCCAGAACTGTGAGCCACTTAATGATCTTAGCGAATCAAAGCACGTGTCCTTTGAAGAAGGTGTGTAATTGGAGTGTAAGGCATGTATGGAATTCCCAGATGTCTATAAAGTGCGAAGGAGTCTGTGGCAGGTCACTGGAAGGTGGGGCAGGTTAAAATCACTGGCTCAAACGTTCTAGCTTTATATTCTCTCCCGTTACAAAGGCCAGCGAGATAATCCTTGGGGAAAGGTTGGGATGGGATCATAATAAATATTCATCTTCTTGTATCAGTCGCAGTAACCATGGTGAACAGCACATGGGCAGAAAACCTCAAAGACAACACGCAATTACAACCAGGATTTCGTGGACTCCTTGAAACAAGATCGTTTGGGGTTTGCTTTTAGATGAGGGCCTCCAAGGGCCTTTTTTCTTGTTTATGTGGACTATTTTCTTTTCCTTCTTTCTTTTTCTCCCCTAAGTTTGTGAATGTGTCCTTCTGCTTCTGCGTTCCCCCTAGGCTGAAGCCAGAGGGACGAAACTCCAGATTTGGAAAAGAAAAAAAAAAAAAAAAAAATTCTAAAAGCCTTCATTCCAGAAGGCGGTCTTTGGGGGGAAGGGAGATTGCGAGTCAGTGAAATTAAATTTCTGTAAAACATACAATTTAAACATCGACCAGACAGAGGGAAACCTCAGTGAACAGACAGCCATCAAAATCAGCTGCTCTCCTTCATTCCACTGAGGAATATACAGACTGCGAAGCAAATGTGAGTCTGAGTGTTGATTGTTCAGCAGCTTTGGTTTTGTTTTGGGGCTGGAGCCTGGATCCAAATACTGCTTTTTTCTAGGGTGCCCCATACTACCCTCGTTTACCTGCACCATCAAAGCAGAGGACGGATACTTCAGGGATCTACTAAAGAAAGTGGCCCAGGCACAGCGTGGCAATGGGAGGAGGGTGATGTTGGAGTAGTTTGGACTAAGCGAAGAGCTCCACAAAAGTTAATGCTGAGGTGGGCAGGAGGGGAGAAGGGTGCGCCTGGTGACACAAGTGTGACAAGTGAAAAGTTAGGCAGGTACCTGAAGGAAGTTTATCTTGCCCAGATGTTAAAGTTTTGTTGAAATGTCATGTGAATAGAACAGCTGGATAACTTGCAGAGGGAGCCACGCCTGTAAATACAAGAAAGGCAAATGCTTGGAGGGAAATCCAGGCATAAATCATCAGCCTCCTTGCTCTTTACTCCTTTAAGTACTTGCTTCTAGAGAGCAAAGGCACTCTTAGATTAAGTGAATCTTCCAGGCGAAATCACTATTTTATCCCTAATCCGTGCCTGCATCCTTCTGGACTCTGGGGCTGTGGGACATGAGGATTGGGCATCGGGGCTTATTTTGTCCTCTGCCCTAGCATTTATTCTTCTCCACATTCCCCATCCCCCAGGCCTCTCCTCTTGTGCTTCTGGAAGACTTTTGATCCTGAGAAACGTATCGGATCTCGGTTTGGAAAAGCTGAAACTAATCAATTGCCTTTTTGAAGGGGTAGAGAGTGATAAGAAGACTGGAGGAATGCCAGGCCTGACAGACCCTAAACCTCCAAGGCGCTTAGATGGGCTGAAAGATGAGTGGGGGATTCCCCCCTCCTGGGGCGGGAACCAGCCCTCCTGAGCCCACAGGGAATGGCTTTTTACCAAGATATGTGACTGGTTTGATTGAAAAGAATCTTTAAAAATGACTTGTACACAGAAGAGACACCCCACCACGGGAGAAGGAAGCTCAGCTTACAAAGTTAAAACGAATTAGCAGTTGCCCAGTTGTAGAGAAAGAGCCCCAATTTCTTTCTCTGCATTTAAGGAAGTTGTTCATAAAGCTTATTGTGACTATTAATATGTGGTGTAGGCCTGGGTTTCTGCCCACAATGAGGTCTGAAATATTGTCACCCATATGTTCAGACAATGTATTGAATGGATTGTACTGTGGCTATTCTTTCAAATGCGACATTATCTCCAAATCTCTATAACCTTGATGTTTCATCTGGTTTATGGTATTCTACAGTCATCCATAGCTCTCTACTTTAAACAAAAAGTAAAAGGGTCTTTTTCTTCCATACTATTAAATCCAATTTTATGTCAGTGCATATCATCTTAGGATTTCCTACAGGCATGGTCAGCAGTGGAATTCACTTTGAGGGTCACATTAGCTTTAAAGGTTGTCAATATTTTCAAATGCCCCGGAACAGATAAACAGACAGGTCCTTTTTCTCCATGACATTTAATTTCAATAATCATCCAGGCATACTATCCTTGATTTATTACCTTTGGTTGTGTGTCATCTGGTGATCACCCCCAAAGCATCCTAGATGCTGGACCCGTGGTCAGGTCCTCCCCCTGTGAGGTTGCCTGCCCTCAAGGAGCTGGATTGAATGCCAGCATCCCAAGTTAAAGCTTACTTTAGGGACTTCTAAATCTCCATATTCTATGTATAATACTGAGCACGAGTCTGACTTTCTTTTCTTTTTTTTTTTTTATTTGCTTCTGAAAAATAGCATCAGTCAAAGTATTGTGGCTGTTGATGAATTTGAACTTGCATCAGGGATGTCTCTCGATTCAGCTAAGACACTGAGTCCTTCAGAAAGGTCTGGAGATGTACTCCTAAGGGAGTCAGCGCTTCATCCCTGGGGCAGACGCTTGTCTTCCAGAACAGAATTCTTTAAAATGTTCTCATAAATCCAGCTTTCACTTTATGACAGAAGGAAATTTCTTTTAGCCTCTTGCAAAGGTTGTCTCTCACCTCATTCCACTCCTGACTTCTCTTGCTACCCCTCATCAACACACACCCTTTAAAACTTTTAACTTTGTAACGCAAAAGAGACCAGGAGCGGAGAATCCTTCTGCTTCCTCTTTCTTCTCCCCTGGTCTGACTGCCTGAAACTTAAAACACATCTCATAGATCAGTTTTCCTCCTCTGACGTCAGGCGCAGTCCACGACCCGGATTTTCAAATAGCCTAGGCTGAAGTCTGCAATGTTTAATCCAGTCAGCTAGTAAATGTCCCCTGGCTAAATCAAGAGTATAAGGGAGAATCTGTACAGGGATAATGATACCAACAGCAGTTTGGTGGAAGGAGTAGGGGAGGTAAGGAGGGGGCAGGCAACTCCAGGGATCCTTTGATTTGGAAAACCCTGTTTTCAGAGGTCCTGTCAGAGTAATGGCAAAGCTAAGAAACATGAAAGGACAATTCTTTGTTCCAGGATATGGTTTTAATGAAATACTATTAACACACACGCGCGCGCACACACACACACACACACACACACAATCTATTAATAACCACTTCAGAGATTCCGCTTTTCCTTTACCTATTAGGCACTAGGAGGGTTCGTAATGTGATCCCCACCCTCTCCCCCTTTCCTGCCGCTGCGGCGGCGTCTCCCCAGTTAAACTATAATGGTCGTTCTGATGAGCCGCGGGCTGAGGCTGCCCTGGCATCCCGGCTCCCTGCCCGCCTTCCCTGTAGGGCGCCAGGCCTGCGGGATTTGGCCGAGTGGCCTCGGCTTCCCCCTTACTAGGCCGGGCGCCCGCACCTGGGGAGCCAGCTCTCCGGGTCCCAAGTGGGAGGATTCTGAGAACTCTAGCACTCCGGGCAGAAGGCTTACGGAACTCTGGCAGCTTTGGCTCCCTATTGACCCTGCCCAGCACTTTTTGTTGATTTAAACCACCCGGAGGGATTGCAACCTAGATAGCAAACGGGGTTGGGGGCAGGGGAGGGGAGCGTAGGGGCAGGGGGTGGAGATCGCGGAGAAAAACCAACAGGGTGTAGGAGGGGGCTGGGCGGCGGGGAACAGGCATTTTAGCTGCCGCATCCGTCATCTGTAGCGCTGGATAGATAAAACCGTCCCCGATCAAAGAGGTCGGTCCTTAAATCACCCGTAAGGAACGGATTGTAAGGAGTAAAGGACACGTGTCCAACAATCTGACCCTGGCGTCCGCGGCCGCAGCGCGGTTCCCGCCCCCCCCCTTCATCGGGGCCGCGCAGCGCGCAGCTGGGAGAGTTGGGGGACGCTTTCCCGAGTCTACCCGCCCCCATCCCGACCCTGTCTCCCGGGTGTCCTCCTGGGACCCAAAACACCCGCCCGGCCCTTGATCGGAAGACTGCAACGCAGTACGGCGGACGCTGGGTTGACCAGGAAAACAGCAGAGAAAGAACAGGCGTGTTTGCCTTGCCGAGGCGAGAGGGCTGCTCGGTCTAAATCGGAGGACTGGCCTCGGGGTCCCCTCTTAATGATCGGGTCCAGCTCCCGCTCTTTCCCCCAGAGGACCCCAGGTTTGTCAGGTGCGCGGTGCCGGCTCCATGCGGCGGGAAGGTCCGGGCCAGCGGAGCGCTGTGGGCTGGGCGGCGCGCTCGGTTCCGGGTTTTCCGCGCTCGGGCGACCGCGTTGTGCCCTCCGCACAGCGGCCCAGCTGAAATGACCAAGGCTTGACTGCGGTTCTCTGCGTAGGACCCGGTGGGTTCTCGTTCCTGCCTCCCTCTTCACAGGCCTGGGACTCCGCGGCACCTGCTTCCTCTGTTTGCAGACACTGACGAAAGAGAGCGTCCAGGCTCCAGCCGAGTGCTCGGGCAGCTGTGCTCAGACGCAGCGTCGCGCTCTGGGCAGCTCGGGGAGCGCGGAACCCTCCGTCTCTAAAAGCCCTTTGACGAGGCTAAGAAAGTTTGTGTGTCTGTGCCGCCGGCAAGGGGTGGAGGATTGGTTCTTCGACAAACGCCCCTTCTTACCCTTTCTCTTCTGCTTGGTGTTAACATCCCGCAGATAAGTAGGATTTTGCATATAATAGGTGTTTATGGTTCTAGGAACTGCTCTTTGATCTAGGATTTGAGGGGTGGAGAGTCTAGCGGGTCTCTAGACGCTTGTCTGATTTGAATGCTTTTCAGAATGATTTATGGCAAAAGGCTCATTTCTGACACTTCCAGATGCCAAAGCTCTTACCTTCCTGGAAGGGACGAGGGAAACCTGCTTCCAATAGCCATGTGGATGAGAACCCGCGTCTGAACGTGCCTGCCTGTTGTTGTAAACTGACAGTGCACACGGTCTCCTTCCGGAGCAGCCAACCTTCCCCGCCTGCGTGTTAAGGAGGAGGGAGGGATGTGCTTTAGGATGACGAAGCTACGGAGGGAAACCGAGTTATCCTCCTGCAGATTCAGGCTCTTCCAGTAGGTTTATTTTGTGCAATCAACCACCTGCTCCAGTTGGTGGTTTGGCTAGAGCGGTTTGATCCCCCGAACCTCACGTGAAGCGAGGCAGGAATAAACCCTCCACTGGGACCCCGTGTGGTTCCAGCCTCCAGCCTTAACCTCTGGCCGCGGAGTGGATCTCGCTCCCGGTTCCCGCGGGGCGCAGGCACAGGCAGCGTTCAGAAGCTGCCCAGGCTTCCGGGGAAGGAGGCAGTGTCTTTCCGATAGCTCCTTCCAAGCACAGGACAGTGAGGCAGAGGCCAGGAAAAATAACCCTCCCTACTCAATTACTTAGAGCTCCACCGTGAAGCTGAAAAGCTGAAATGTGCGCCGCGGCAGGGGGCAGGTCAGACAGGGCGGACGCTAACGCGAAGTTAGGGGACCCCTAGGGCCGGCGGAGCTGTGAGGACGCGCTGGAGGCGTTTGTAACCTGAAGCTAAAGGTGGGCCCGATCCACAGTAGCCTCCAGCAGACGCTTTTCCCAAAGGGAAAGAGGTTTTCCAGACATTTCTTTTCCTTCGTAATGTAACCCATTTGGGTAGCATGAGGTGGGGATTCTTTTTGCTCGGAGAAAAGGCGAATAAAGGGAGTATCGAGCTGCTCAGGCTAGGAGGCCAGCGGTTAGCAGAACTGAGGCCAGGGCACTGCTAGTAAGCGTCTGCCCAGGGTTTAGCCCTGAGTGATATTCTGGTTATTGCTTGGTATCCTACAAGCCTGGGACTCTGTGATGTCTGGGAAACAGCATCTACTTCGGGATATTTTGGTGACCCTATACCTTGGGAGTAACCCGAGGTTTAGTGGTTTGCATTCTCAGTTGGAAAAAAAAAAAAATTCCAAGGTGACAGAGTAGATTAATTGTCTGAACAAACTTATTTTCCAATGCTCTAGGTATACGCATCCTTCAGAACATTATACAAAAAATCAGATCAGAGTTTATTGGTTTATGTAGAACCGATCCTGATTTGATAAGCTTAATCATATGACAAAAAGCATAGGATCATTCTCTCCCTCCAAGAACAGCCTGAGAGCTTTCGAAAGTCACTACCTTCCCCCTCCCCCATTTTGATCACTACATCAAAAGACTCGGGTCGCCTCTTGTCTTTTCTGTATGTATATATTTAAGAGCATAAAAATATTAAATAAAAAGCTTTGCTAACTTCAAACCTATCAAATGTTTAACAGCTGAAGGATATTCATCTTTAGGAGGCAGGCCAAAATGTCAATAAAAATTTAATTATTTCTGAAACATATGGGAGCACTTACAAGCTCCAAAATGTGATATTAAGTATTGATATTGAGAGGAAACCATACAATATACTTTCGTATTTGCTGGTCAAGACCTTATACCCTCAAAGGGTTCCACAAGCCACAGAAAATTTTATTCTTCCTGACAGGATTTCTAAAGCTTGCATGAAAGACAGGTTGGTGCCCAAAGGGGTCACCTGTATTCTGCATAAGGAGAAATTAGTGTTGAACGCCTGTGCATTTGATGTTTGTCTTCTGTAGAAAATTGTGTTATCTGTAATAACAAATAGTGTTGCAGTGTGAAATTGGGTGGATGGATACGCTGCTGTGGCCACTTTCATTGGCAGCTAACACAAATTGCCTTCCGAAATGCTCCATCCAAATATTCTTCCCAACCTATAATTTTGCCAGGCTATGAGATGTAAAGATATTGCAAAGTGATACTGCTGTTATTTTTGAAGTTGACTGTGATGAGCAAGACTGATGATGTGTGATTTGGAAAAATCTCCAAAATATTAGAAGAGTCTTTTGAAAGCTACTTCTTCTACTTACAAGTGCCAGCTTTTCACGTACAACTTCCAGAAGACTTGATTTTTTTAAACTTGGCATTCAAAGTCCAACTGTCGAACTGCAGGTTAGTCTCAGACTACCTGCTGCTTTGGAAGACTCCTCTGAAAAAGCCAGAGAATTGGTTTGATTGCTTCATTATTATTTCCAGTTTCCCCGTTCTCTTTACAATACCTTCAAAATTGATTTGAATACCTAGTTATCTTCCTTCCCAAACAACAGGCTCCCAGTGTTAACATCCGTATGATGGGCATTTACACACTCTCTCTGCTCTATTCTCAGTAGGCTCTCAGCCCCTGAAACAGAGTCTCTATTTCTCTCAATACTTACATTTGTTTAATTTGGTCATTTAGTTTACAGGAAGGACTTGAAGCCCATTGTGTTGGATTTCAGACTTTAGCCCAAGAGACCAGCTCAAGGCTAGTTTGACCTAGTCAGGTGCTCTTTCCATGACTTGGAAGTCTGGATCTTAGATTTTTAAGCCAGATAATATGCTCAAGAATTGGCGTAGGTAGCAGAGCTATTGAGCAGCTATTCTCTCTGGCTCAATTTTATTGCAAACTTTTAGATAAGACATCAGACAATAAGAAAAAAAAATCTTTTAATAAATAGTACTGAACCTACTACTTAAAACCTGCTCAATGATGTATGTCAGGAAATAAGTATCACTACTTCACTGTTACCTCTTTTCAAATCCTAACACTGAAAGTGAGTGTCTTTTTTTGAAGTTTTAAAAATTACACATTTTAATGTACTTTTTAATTTTATTTTAATTTTTACAATTCCTGGTATAAAGCCTTGCTTGGACAAATACCCTGCAACTATTATTTTTGCCTTTTACAAAGATAATTATCACTTAAAATACTCTTATGAATTCAAGAATGGTGGGAAAGGAAAGATAAGCAACACATGCAAAACTTGTTGATTGGGCTGAATAACCAGGAGTGCAGTTTGCCCCACGGAGTGATTATGGGATGAAGACCAACCAAAGGAGAGCGATCCTAAGTGTTTTTCTTACTGTAGGCAGACGCTCCCAAAGGCCCTTTCGCTCTGTGACCTGTGGTGCTGTTTCCCACATCTGGCACACTGTCCTGGTGGCTTTTCATGAGTTACTGATAGAAAGAATAACGTGCAATCACATTCCAGGTAGCACAGCTCAGAAAAATAACCTGAGCACTGTGTGTCAGCTTGTTCAAATGTACAACAGGCGAGTCTCCTTTCTTCTATAGAATTATCTCTTCATTTATCTGCCTGTACATAGAGTTAAAAAATCATCTAGATGAGCAGAAGTGATTTCGAAATGTGCATTCTTCCCCAAACATTCTTTTCCAAGTGACAGGCTGTGTGGGTGGCCACTGTGACACTGTTTTCAGTTAAACAAATGAATGATTATTCAGTCAACAAACTTTTCTTGGAGGTCTACCTAAGGTCTAAGCTATGCAGAGATGACAGAGCGGAGCCCATGAGACTGAAGGAGAATCCTCTTACTACACAAACCTGCTTTCACTGAGAACATTTTGCTGCTTGTGTCTGAGAGGTTCGTTAAGTAGCAAGTTTGTGCCAATATTCCTTTGATAGAGTGGGGTGCTGCGGGGAAATTAGGGACTTACTACCTGTGGAAGAAGTGGAAAGAAATTCATCTACACTAGCGTTCTGAGTACAAACTTCAGACCCCAAGAAATACAAATGAGACCAAGGACATCATACCTGACATTTGCAATTTCATTTTGTTCCTCTATCTGTACCCAAGGTCCTATAGGTTAACAGTCACTTGTGAGACTGCTTTTAGTACACAGGTGACAGCAGTGGCTGATATAATCCCCGTACCTTGTTAGTAGGCACATGACATTGGTATTAATTGGAACAAATATCACCTTTATACTAACGGAGAAACTAAGCAGAGGTAGCCAAAATCAACACTTAAAAAAACTGAACAATGACAGCACTAAAATTTATATTGGGAATGAAAGCCCAAGTAAGCACAAGAGATGTTCAGAAAGCATTTATTAAAACATCATGATTCAGGGATTTATTCTGCCTTAAGTATATTAGAGGTAAAAATAGCTTCGAAACCCCTCACTGCCCTTTATTTTTTGTGAATAAATGAAAGGATCCCTTTTCATTTGCAGCCTAAGCCTCAGAACAGGGCTTGTTTAAGGTCCCTTTGCTCCAAGGACCAAGTACCCTTATTCAGGGAACGTCCTGGTAACAATATGTGGCAGTGTTGGCACCCCAAAAGCAATAATTGTTAAATCTAATAAAAAAAATTGGCCGGCTTGTTTTCTGTGCATTTAAAGAAGCCACTTAGTTTCTATGAAAGCTCCAAATAGACTCCCCACACAGACTGGGGCAGCTATGGAGACAAGAAGAGCCCACGCTTCTCCTCATCTAGTGAGTTAGAGATTCATTTGCATATATTCCTTGCTGCATATAGCTGGATGTTACTCCACACCCCCCCAAAGAGTATAAACATTGATCACTACATGGTACATGTCACTCAGTATCAGCCACAGAGCTGACACTTCCAGTTACTTGTTTACTGGCTCCATGCACACATTATTCCAGAGCCAAGAATGGTGGTTTAGAGGCTGAAATGTAATTGATTGTGAATTGAAAAGAAGCATTCAGAAAAGATTTTTACTGTGATGTGATTAGTATGAATGAAGAAGGCAGCTTCTCCACCCTCATCCTCCTCCTGCTTCCCACCCACGCCCGCCTGGGTAGGGGGAGCCTGTGTAATTTAAGGCAGGTGGTCCGCATAGTGGGCTCACCGCAGAGGGTGAGAGTATGCGCATTTGATACCCCAACTGCTGCTCTTCAATAGACTTTAAATAGGCTTTGACTATTATTTGGCTTTTGGCTATTACATTTATTTTCACTTTCTTTCAAAGACTTTTCTCTCTCATTTTGTCATTTTCCCCATACTGCAATGGAATGCCGGTCCAATAGCACCATAGAGAGGATTTATCTATAATGTCGTCAAGCTAAATGCAAATGAAATATCAAAGGGATCAGAAAGTACCAAATGAAATATCAAAGAGGAGCAGAAAGTACCACTATATTTGGCTCTTGAATGCTGACAGAAAATGCATGCATTTTTCTTTGCCTAGGTAATCACAACATTTTATTTTTATATAAAGCCTTTCATCTGAGAATCTCAAAGGCCTTCAAGATGTCATTTGGGTCTGGCATTCTTCAGCTGGCTGCCCTTTGTCCCTTTCAGTAAGGAAATATTGCTGTTGGATGTAGTTTTAGATCCAAGCTGCACTTGGGTATGTGTATTCAAAGGTCCAAGGGCATTGGATGCTTCTTGAATGAATCAAAAAAATGACCGCTTATGACATTGCTAAAACAACCCTGGGAGGAAGATGGGTGGCAAAGGTGATTACTGAATCTACAGGTGGAGCAGTTGTGACACCGCAGGGTTAAATGACTCACCTGAGGGCACACAGTGGAGTCTTTGTTATTGGTAGGCACAGAAGCCCAAGTACCAGCCTGTCCGCAGGCCCTCTCCCTGGTTTCCCATCTGGTGCTTCTTTCACGATGAAAACCTCTTACAAAAATGCATCCTTGTGTAGAGAAGGTAAAGATCCCAGTGCAATGGCGAAAAGATAAGAGCTGCGCAAAGGTTGAAAATAAAGAGCTGTGTCCAAATGAGCCTCAATCTAGAAAGAGTATTGCTTCAATGTAGTGTAAGTGTGGATTTTTCAGTCTGATTCCTTTTAAAGAAGAAAGTATGTGTGGATCCAAGCTAAAGAGCAAAGGAATGATTTAAAATATTATATATATATATATTATATTCTTAATTAATTTTTCCACACATTAGAATTAAAAAACATTTTAAATTTGTATGATACTTATAACTGTCTTATTCTTTTCTAGAATTTTGTTTTACCTCATATTTCCAGACTTAGTCTTTTGATTCAACATTATAGCTACTGTGTTGAAGATCTCTGAAGTTGGGAATATTGCTCCTTGGCATCATTGCATAATTTACTAATAACTAGTGCTTGACAATTTTGTGTTGCTCCACTTAACATTTGTCTTTTAATATCCTCTTGGGATGCCACGTCACAATTTACACTTAATTTAAAAAGTCATAGTGAAGTTGGGGCCAGGGATCCCAGCTTGGCATTTAGATGTAAAAGAACCTCAGTCCTTTATTCCAGCCAGATTAGCAAATAGAAGGAATATGTAAATTTTTTAACAGTGAAGGAAATTATAAAGGAAATTATAATTTTCATCTGAGAGTCATTCTACATTGAAAACACAACAGTGTATTAAACAAAATCATTTGTTTTTGTTTTCTTTTCCTTCATTTTCAATTTAAGCTTTTATATTGGAGCCTATCTTTTATGGTCAAGGATTATTACACATAAGCAGAAAAAGTCTCTGGGACACTTTTAGCATTATACATACTGAAGCTGTCATGAGTTCATTTAATTTATGATTATTAAAAAAAATCTATGTGTGTGTCTTCCTAATTTTCTAGGCTTAGAAATTCTCCAGTCCAACCTTTATGATTTAGAAAGTTTAGTAAAAGCTGCTCCACATATCATATTACTTTTATATCAGAAATAGAATCTCTTAGTGATGTGTGCCATGTTCCTTATCTGTGTGTACTAAATTCTCAGCTTAGTTTTGATCTGCTTCAAAAGAAATATGCATAAACAAGCAGGAGTAATAATGGGAAAGATTTTTTAAAAACTTGATTATCTTATTTTGCCTGAATTTGAGAATCTACAATCTTTACTGCATTTTGGCCTTAGTAGCCTCTCTACTTCAGGGAATCATTATTGTTTTGTGCTTTCTCTAACATGAGGTAAGAGCGAGTGAGCTAAAGATTTAGCAACATGAAACAATGAAAGATGCTTAAGAATGTGTCTTGCTTTATTAGTAGTCTGCGTTTCTGCTTTTATGTTTTTATATACAGTAATTAAACCTCTAATACTGCCTTTTAAATTGGTCCTCTTATGCTATTCATTTTGCCTTAAATGAAAGTTCAGTTTCTGATGTGCAGTTGAGTTGATTAAAGGTATAAAGAAAAGAAGAGTAGGTTAGCTCTGCCATTCATTAGCTCTGCCATTCATTCTTGTTGCTTAGCCAGTGAATTCAATTTATCTGGTATCAGGTTTTCTATACTTGGGAAATGGGTTGAATTATGCCACTAGCACTGTCATCCTGCCATTCTGTGATCTAATATCGCTTATGCATCAATAAAATATAGTGTAAAATACTGTTTTAAATTGAATTGTTAGGAATTATTTCTCAGATGACAAGTTTAAATCAAACAGTGTTGTCTTTTCTAAAATTATAATTTAAACATGGTAAAGTGAAGCATTATTTTAAAAATACAAAATCTTTCTGAACCTCAAGTGGCTCTAGATAAAACACAAATACTTCAGAATTGAGAACAAATGTAAAATATTCATAACTCAATATCATCTCTCTACTATTAAAATACTTTATAATAGTTTTACTTTGGTATTTTCTTGTTAAAAGAAAGTAGTTGCTATTAATTGCTTCAGTCAAAGATTGCCTATCTTCAGTCACTCATAAGATATCTTTGCTCATAAATATCGATCTTATTCAACAGCTGACAGCCACATTACATGTGCATGAGAGAAAGACTATATACATGTTTATATACACTTATAGAAATGGTAAATACAAAAATGTATATTGGACAGAAGTCTTCTTTAAAGTAGTAATTCATGATTATTCATTGAAATTTCTATTTTCACATATGATATCAAAGTAACCATTTAAATGTGAAACTCGTTCTTAGGATCCATGCTCTGAAGCATTTCTGTTTCTTGTTTCGTTTTGTGGTCACTAACCACAGAGAAATTTGTCTTTTTTACATATGCTGGAAATAATTTACTGCTTTTAGAAATATTAAACCACACACACACACACACACACACACACACACACACAGCGTTAAACAAACATGGATTTGTCGAAGCCTTCAAAAAGCCAGGAAATTGAGAATTAATGCAGAAGTTCTGATCTGGCTCTGTGTCCTATGACTTTAAAGACCTCTGGAGAATGACAGGTAGCACCCAGCCCACAGATCCATAAAACTTAAAATGAAACAAAACAAAAGCAAGCACTGTATTGGCAGAGCAATGTAGGAGGGGGCACCGATGGTTAGTGCAGTTCATCGGAGGCACTAGAGTTCATGTTTACTTAGCAAAAAAATTAATATTTCTTAGAAACACCAATTCTTATGTAACCTTCATGCATAGATAAAAATTAAAAATAATGAGAATTTTAACATGGCAATACAGTTTTTAATTTATGGCACAGATGTGTTTAATGATCTAGGCTTGATAAAATGATATTCTCACCTGAGTATTTAAAACTAATATATATTGATACAATATGGCATCTGGTAGATGGTAGAAATGATGCTTTTAATCCTATCAAAGTTGTTCACTCAGATTTGGTCTCAGAAAATAAAATCTCTGGGTATATAACCAATATAAAAGGCAAAAGTTCAATGATTCTGGAAGATACATTTTTAAGTGTTGGATTTAAACATTATCTTATGTATATTCATACAGAAACTAAAATTCAGACAGTCAGCAAATCATATTTTTATTGATAAAAAGCATCTAATCTTGTTTGCTATTATATTTATTAAAATTACACAAGACCTTTCCTCAAGACATGGTATTTGCCAATTGTTTCTATTTTTAATATTCATTATTTAGTTCAGAAAACATATCTTTAATTTTTAGTAAAAACATTTGTACTAAAAGTGGTTTATTTTTGAAGAATTTTTTTCAACACATCAGTTATTATCTGAATTAAGTTTAATTTACTCTAAATATCTTCTTGGATTGGGCCTGATTGTCCTTGAGTTATAGATATGTCTTGGATAATTTATTAAAAGTGCATCATTACATAAAATTCATTATATGCTTTAAAAAGTATTTCTGTTTCATTGGAGCTTTGTCAAAATACATGAACTTTGATAAGTTACAAATGTCATGTTACTTTATGTAGTCATATTATTCGTTATTATTTAGTTAATTAAAGTACGCATATGTATGTGAATGAGAAAAGTAGTAATATCCAAATGCATCAGTTATTAAATAAGACATTGAAAGTCAGAAAGGTAAAGAACTGACATGAGTTAGAAAGCATAGACTGCTGGAACCTTAATTAAGAGGAAAAATAATTTTAGTTTTTGACATGAACTTTGCCTTCTCAATAAAAATTTTTATTTTAAAGAATCCCATCTGTTTAAAAGTAAATTGATTATAGAAATTAAATACATTAGATGACATTTTAAAGAAATATTCCTTTTTGAATATACAGTTACACTTACTGAAGACAAGCAGATCACTTGTATGTACTAGCAATCTCAGAAAATAATGTTAAAATAAATATTTAACAATCCATTAAGCTAGGAGTTAATTTTTCATACTTGGAAAAGGACTAATAATTTCATTCTAGAAATGCTTTCTTTACTGATTGAGTATTTAGAGACTAGTTAAGATCTAAAACCTTGTCTTTATATTTCAGTGTAGAAATGTTTCACATATTGTGGAGTAAAGATTATACAATAAAATATTTCCAGATTCTGGAACATAAGTGTAATTTCTCACATTACATGTTCTTTCTTTTCACATTACAAATTCTAAATCACAGATTTGATTTGGTCTCTGTAATATGTAAGTAATGCAATTATTAAATCTACGTGTTAACATAATTTTCCTTTGTATACATTAAAAGCTGTTTATTGAGGCGAGAAAAGAGTACATGATCAAAAGTTGTCATCGACACACCTCTAAACCTTAAACTTTCAGTTAAAACTCATAGCTTTACAAGTAAAGAACCAGTTTGCTGTTTCTATTCTGGGCTTAAAGAAGGAAATTGACACATTTACATAGCAAACTTAGTCAGTGTTTGGAAATGCTTTGTAGTGGCCCAAAACTGTGCATTTCCTTCTGTTGACTTGATTTTTTTCTTCCAATAAAGTAAATTAATAGAAGATGCATCAAACAGGATTATTGCAGATGTGCACATACCACAGTGCTAATTGCTCTTATTTTTTACAGTCCATTCCTGCACATGCTTGAATTTATTTTTGCCTGAGTAAGCTTTTTAGTGAATTAGCAGCACTGTACCACACACTGAATAGTAATGTGCTTGCATCACTCGATTATCTCAGATACATTATTGCCTAGAATCTGTGCTCCTAATTTCCTTACCACCCACACCCATCCCTTTCCGCTGTTCTGTTCGCAAGGCTGATTTGTGTTAGAAGGGACCACCAGGCCGTTAACTCTGGGCTATAACCAGCATTGTGCTTGGAGAGCCCAGCCATGATCATATCACATTTGAGCTCTTCCACCAGCATGATCCTTCTTTTCCCCAATGCTTTCAAGAGGCAGTAACTCCAAATGCCTCGCATGGAAATGATAAACTGCCTGTTGTGCTTTTTCTTTGAAGGAGTTCTCCTGCGGAGTATCATATTTAAATAAATTGCCATTGAGTTTAGCAAGCAGTACAATCATGCCCATTGAGGTGGAGTCTTTTGATCATATTTTGTAATGCAATCAAGGATCACATGAAAATTCTCGAACAGGCCAGCCTTGCTCTGTGCTAAATAGGCGACAGGAGAAAGACAACATTAATTCCCCTGAATCCCACCGACCTAACAAAACACACCTGTGTCCCATATACTACAGACCTAGAGGTTATGGATACGGTACACAACCAGAGAAATTCTTTATACACAATTGATCAATAATTTCAATCAAAGTGGATGATTTTTTTTTAAACTGCCAATATGCTCAAGTTATCAAAAAGGGTCAAAGATATATGCACAGAAACATAATATGTACCTGCTTTCATGCCAGAAGATCTACTAGATGGGAGAGATTTGCGCTCTGGGGCCACCTGCATGTTGAGTTTGTTCACCTCACTGCCATGCGTTTCACCTTCGTTCATGTCCTTTTTATGGGGACAGTAGCTGCTTACTTTCTGAACCAGCTGTTTTGAGCATCACAGGGAGCAATGATTGATATCTTTAGAAATAACGGCTCTTATAGAGATACTATTTTGCCAACTATATTTGAACAGTGTTCTACTCTCATCTCCTTACAATCATTTTATTTTTAATTTAATTTAATTTATTTATTTGTATTTAGGACAGAGTATACAGAGTCTCACCACGTAGATTGGACTTGTAGTAATTCACCTGTTTTCAGCCTCTCAAGCACTAGGATTACAGGTGCATGCCACCATGCTCAGTCTCAATCGCCCTCTCAGTGCACCCCAGGGGTGGGACCGGCATGGCACACTGGGGCAGCTGCGCTCTGCCAAAGCAGGCGCTTTAGTCCACTGAGGTATCTGGCCGACCCTGCAATCATTTTTTAATAGTATGACTGTTTCTGAAAAAATAAAAGGCTTGGGGTGTCATTCACTCACCCCAAATACAAGGTTACTAGTGAGGGATTGCCCGCCGACAAATTAATTGAGGAAATTTGGGGACACTGTTGAACTCCAACAGATGGGTATAAAAAGAGGCAGCAGATGCCCATATGGGAGCTTCTAAAGAATTTGCTTCTGCACTGGTCTAGCATCGCAACTTTTGGAAAGTCTGAAATGTGAATGCAAAAGAACTGAACAATACCACCCCATATCATTTCCACTGAGAGACATTGTTTAGTAACCTGGTACCCAGCTACCCTCTCCCCTTTTGGATTTCGATAGTGCAGGAAGTGATAGAAACGAAAAATAGCAAAAGTAAACGAATACACAGAAAAACACATCCTCCATCATTTTGACTGAGGTTCTTTTCATAAATGTAAAACAATGTTTGAAATTCTATATGCTTAATTTGAGTGCAGGATTAGGCAATATATGTTATCTCTAATCATTAAACCCACTCAATTATATAATCTGAGTTAATAATTTCTATTTTCTAAGTGAGAAAATAAAATTCAGAGAACCCTGAATTCTTCAGCCATCCATTGACAAAGCCAGAAATACCATTCGAATCTGTTCAGTGGAAAACACCAACTACCTCACCCCCGCCCCCCCCCTTGTCTGTAGTCACAATGGCCAGCCTAATGGGGTGGGACCAACAGCTAATTATAATGTCTACATATTCTGCTTTAAAAAAAATTGCCATAAGGCTACTACTCTTGCTGTTTGTAAAAAGGGAAATAATCCTTTGTTGTAAACAGAGCATGTGAAATTGAACACTGGGTGGTATGTTCTGGAAGGAAAGAAAAAGGCATCCGTCCTTTTTTTATCTGGTTTTCTCATAATGTGCCTTCAGCCAACCCTGTTAATCAAGACAATGGAGAAAGAATTCACAAGGCCCATGAGTCAGCCCATTTGGGATTCTCAGCGTCAGCATATGGCCTCCAAGCTCAGCCAGATTATTTTCACACGGTGCATCTTTGACTGTTTATTCCAGGGAGGTGGGAGGGGAGGAAAGCAGCCTGGTTTTGTATACATTCAGGAACGCAGTTACATGTCCTTATCCCCATAGGCGACTTGGCAGCTGGGGCCTTGATACCCACATGGTGAGAGCTGGGCTTGCTCTCAAGCCTCAAGAACTCTTTAATATTTTAAATATTCCTGCTCCTTCACTCCCCTCCTCAGAGGAATTGTTTAAATCATATGACTGATCTATTTTCAGGGAGGGGTTCTGTTACCACTCTCCAGCAGGCAGACTTGTTTGCTTTTAACCTTATGATACTTTACATAGGACCGTTTAGTCACGGTCATATAATTTCTATCAATCCACAGTCCCAGTCTCACCTGATATTTTTAATGCTTTAGGAATTTAATATTGTGTTTATCATGGAAAGCCTTTCTTCCCAGGTGTGACATAATGAATTCTAAAATTAAGTTGATTAAAAATTTTCCCTCAATATTTAATTTTAGTGATTAGATTTTAATATGGGACAGAAAAATATAGTCCCCCCCCCACCCCAGGCCCCGGGATTGAACTCAGGACCCTGTGCTTGCTTGCCAGGCAAGCACTTACTCTACTGAGCTATCTCTCTGGCCCAGAAAAAATATATTTAGACCTCATGATCCTTACGATAGATCAAAAGCTTTCAATAAATGGCTGGTGAGTGAACTAGGTTCCAGGCCATGTGCCTTATTCACTGCCCCAGATCCCACTCTCAGGGTCAGGCCTGGGTTCTCCAAGGACAGATACTTTGACTCCAAGTTCCCCTGTGCTAGCGCAGCGGTGTCACGTTGCCCAAGGTGTCAGGTCTCTCTACGCTGGCCCTGCCTTTGCTAGGAGGAGTCATGACGCTGCCTACCCCTCCAAGGGTGAGCAGATTAGCTGGGATTCAGTGTGCAAAAGGCTTCATGTGCTCTAATGAGTATTCGATCTTGTTTTATTAGTTATTATTATCTAAGAAAAAAATCCTCTTTAGCTTTTTAAGACTGTGAACACTACAAACTGAGAATTCCTCAGCTTTCTACCTAAAACCAGCATGATATCAGTGCGGCTAACACAACCATCTCACTACCCCAAATATGAATTTGTTACTAGCTTTGCCCACACTTTAATTTTTTTCCCCAGCCATACTCAAAAGTGTGTGTGTAAGGGGGGTGGGTGTGGGTGTGGGTATGTGTGTGGGTGTGGGTGGAGAGGTATAAGTTTCTATACCTAAATAATGCTAGTTTACTAGGATGATTTTTCACTCTTTTTCTTGGTAAATCTGACTTATTTGCTGGGACTTATTGAAAGCACATTTGGGATAAAAATGCATATTCCTATACAGTGGAAAGGAAGTTGAAACAAATTCTGGTCTAATAACAGTGGGATAGTTTCTATTAGATTGGAAGATAGAGCTAGGCAGTGGCACTCCCTGACGTTCAGAAGCAAGCAAGAACCTGAAATATTCCTATTTTTCTTGTAGTTGGTGGTGTGTGTATTTTTAACTTACGAACTACTTAAGGTTATTAGGCTTACACAATAGAAACCTAAAGAGCTTACTAACCACATAGTTACTAAAAAATTAAATCTAGTTTAATTTTAGAATCTTAGCAAGTTTTTTTGTTTTTGTTTTTCTCTTATTTTTTCATGGTACCAGATCAAAAACTCAGGACCTTGCACTTGCCAGGCAAGCACTTATTCCACTGAGCTATCTCCCCAGGCCCCTTGGCAAGTTTTTGTAAAAAGTTTTGCAATTGTTGCCATTTGGTGTAGACAGAGAAAACTAGAAAACAAAAGGAGTTAAGATATATATCTGGCATGCCACTCTTTTCTAGCTACTCTACTTCTTCCAGGGCTATTCCTGCTACTTGTGTGCATACCAGGGCACAAGCCACAATAACAAAACTCTGGAAAGCAGCTTGTCAGGTGGGGACCAGTTAGCACAGTTTTCTGTTCTCAACTGAAGACCACGCTCACTACTCCAGCAAATTATTGAAGGCACATTTTATGTGGAGCTCTACTAGGGTCCATACTCGGAGCTGCCGGTCTGAGGGCTTTGAAGGAGGTGGTTTCTCTATAAGACCCCTGAGTCAGTGCCTTAGATTAGTAATGGTATCATTTATCCTCTCCACACTCTTCCCCCCGACAGTACCTTTTGCTTTTATTCTTTTCCCACAAACATAATCTCTAGAACAAGGCTGGCAGAGGCCCATCATGCAAGTTAGGACTCTTCTAGCAGGGCCCTCAGGCAGCCCTCTTCACCCCGACAGATGCTTCAGCCTCAGGAAGAAGAACTGGTGCAAGTCATATTTTGGGCACTACGTATCACTGTGCATATGGCTAACAACTTCAGGCATTTGAACTTGCTATCATGCTCATCAATGTCGCATGTAATCAGCTTCATCATTTAAATCAGAGGAAATAATATGTTCCGCATTTTTATAAAATGCTGGACTCCCTTGCAATTCCTGAGATCTGAGTTTGGAACTGGAAGTGAACCTTCCCAGAACTAAGTTAAAACTAATGTTAAGCCCAGCATCATGATTCAGTGGAGGGAAAGAAAACTATCCAACCAAGGTCCACCAAGTAAAAGGTTTATCAGTACCTTAGTCATCAAATGCCTCCTCAGAAACCATGCTGATGAATTATGTGTCAGTGAATCAGAAGCAGAGTCATGACTAACCTCAGCCTTAAAAGGGAAAAATATTTGGCCATACACTCTCTCATATTTTCTAAATGTTTTTGAATTCTGTAATTGATGTATTGAAAATCAGATACTGTACAGCTATACTATACAGTACAGATACTGTATAACTGTACAGAAATAGTTCACACACCATACAGCTCATCAGTTAAAATGTACAAGTAAGTGAGTTTCATATATAATGTAAGAATCACCACAATTTTAGAAAACTTTTATCTTTTCAAGGACAGATTCCACACTCTCACTTTGTGACATAGTTAATTCTAGCTGTGATCTTAGCCTGATGAAAGAATGCCTAAAGAGCAGGTGAAGGCATATCTCTGGAAGTATCTTTAGGATGCTTCCAGAGATTATTGCATTAGCCAGAACTGACTGGATTAGGCCTGTCCTCACTGTAGATGAGTACCAGACAAATGCTCAGGAGCCTAGAAGAAAAGGGCAGAGGAAAGATTATCTGTGTGTCTGTCTCTGTATCTTCGTCTCTGGTAGTCTGTCTCTCCTTGACCCTCTGGAGCTTTAATGACCCTTCTATTCTCAGATGTCAGAACTTCAGGCTCTGGTGTTTGGATTCTGAGACTTGCAGCTCTCGCCCTTTCAGTTCCCAGGCCTTCTGATGCACCATGCTGAGAATTTCTCCATTGGCTTCCCTGTTCTCAGGCCTTTGGGATTGGACAGAGCCAAATGATTGACTTCCTTGGTTCTCCAGTGTTCAGACCACCCACCAGGAGCTTCTCACCCTCCAGAATTATGTCAATAAGTTGCCTGATAAAGCCTCACCTATCTATCTATCTATCTATCTATCTATCTGTCTGTCTGTCTGTCTGTCTGTCTGTCTGTCTG
>NDGN011479962.1:0-18719 GCA_002564285.1 Tympanoctomys barrerae
AGAAAAAAAAAGTCAGTATATGTGGTAGAACTGATGGTGATCTAGTGGCTCCTGGGCCAATAAACAGCCTCAAAGTAGGGCAAGGAGCTGTCCATGGTTTTTTTGTTTTTGTTTTTGTTTTTTGTTTTGTTTTTGTTTTTTAATCTCTGGCTACAGAAGGTACCAGGCAGCCAGAGACTGAGACATGGGATCAGGGATACAGGGCTATAAATGATGCAGAATTCATTTGGGGAAAATTATTACTTCATCTTCATCGTGGATGTTTCTCTACATGTCTAGAGAGCTCAAGTAGTGCCACAATGCTGGCCCCTCTCTACACTTACTGTCTATGTTCCAAAAGAGGTGTCTCATTTGCTGAGAGAGTTTAGAAAACATAACCTGAGTTTGCCAGTCTCTCTTTTTTATATCTTCTGGGAGCCAGCTGCCTAGAAGACACATGCCCACATTGTTGGGTCTGAGTACCTTGCTCTATCTTAGCATTCAGTGATAGGAAGACCATTTCCTTACATTGCTTAACCCAGACTTTATCAATAGCAGGAGAGATATTTTGACTCTGCATAGTCTTTGGGCCTTATTTGTTAGTTTAAGAACTTGGGTGGGCTTTTATTAGATGATGTTTTGGAGACACCTGTAAGGTCTACAGGGAAAATATTCTGGTTGACAAAATTCAAAATTCTGGTGTGAGTGGTTTCTTTGTTCTCCGTGGTGATCTCACAGTATTGTACAGCATAATTCATTAAGTATTTGTATTGCTGTTGTATACATGGCAAAGGAAAACACCAGGTTTATCTCCATGGGTTTAATGTCTATTAAAGATCCCAGTAAGTAAAGTAAGTAGGGGGCACAGAAGTCAAAATAAAGACAGAAGGAGCATAAGACAGCACATTCTTCTGCTGGGGCATTCAGAAGTGCGAAGTCTAGAGGCACCTCAGCACAACTTGCATTATGCACCAGATTCAAAAAGTCAAATGGACCAGCCTGCTAAAGGGAGAGCTGCTTCAGTGTTTCCTGAGCAGCATGTGGCTGCTCTTATAATTGAAGCTTTCTGGGAAAAAAAAGTTCTGGTTAATTCAAGAATTAATGCTCAGAACCCAACATCATGAGGTTTTTTTTATATCTACAAAGCACATCTCATAGTTTAGTTTTCTGAGTGTTTGAACAGTTAAAGGATGCTAAAGCCTCCAAACAGTGCGCAGAACAGCTACGCGGGTTTACGGCTTCATTTTAGTGATCTGTATTGTTAGGTGTATGACGCCAACAACGCTGTAGTAATGTGAAAGTGGGCTTGACCGTAGTCCATCCCTGAAGGGAAGTTTTCTTGCTTGCTTTCTTTCTTGCTTGCTTTCTTTCTTTCTTGCTTGCTTGCTTGCTTTCTTTCTTGCTTTCTTTCTTTGTATTTAGTACAGGGTCTACAGGGTCTCACTATGTAGATCAGACTCGTAGTGATTCTCCTGTTTACAGCCTCCCCAGCGCTGGGATTACAGGGCTGCATCACCACACCCAATCTCAATCACTGTCTCAGTGCGCCCTAGGGTGGGGCTGACACTGCACGGCTGGAGATCGAACCCCTGGCCCCTGCGTCTGTATAAACAGGCACTTTAATCCGCTGAGCTATTTGGCCAGCCCTTCATGTTTCTTCCATCTTCACTTTACTTCTTCAATCTTTAAGGGGTTCCATGTGGGTTATTAGAAAAGGGCTTTCTCCTTGTTTTGCAAGAAAAAGTTTGTGCGAGGTGGATCTTAAGAGGCCTGCACAAAAGTCAGGATGTTTTAAACTGTCTGAGCTCCCAGCCAGCCTCCAAAGTCATATTGTCCGAGGACCCCCGCGTCTGCTTCCAGAGAGCAGCAGCAGACTATTTATTGGTTTCAGCTGCTGTGAAGTGACCATCCTGCAGAAGCGAGGCTGCTGCCCTTAGCTACACATTTCTTCGTGGGAATAGTTGTGAATCACATGGAACCAAGTCAGCAGCTGGGCCCGGTACAGGCCTCGGTGAAATAAGACCATATTGTTAGCTTTTATCATAAAAAATGTTGAAAAAGCCAAAACTGTAAGTAAATGAAAGAATACAATGAAGGAGAGATGGTGGAAAACAAGAAAGAAGACCTGGATAGGGGAAAGGCATTGGTAGGAGGATAAGAAAGAGAAGTGCAAGGGATTAAAATGGTCAGAATATGTTACTTGCATGTACCCATCAATTCTCCAAAATGATCATCACTGTTCTGTACTGCAAACATACACGGACAAAAGGGAGGAAACGATACACTGGACTCCTGCTTAGAATCAACATACATCCTTTTTAAATTGGCTGTGTGTGTGTGTGTGTGTGTGTGCGCGCGCGCGCGTGCATGCATGCTCTTGCGCGCGTGCATGCACACGCGCGCATGTGGCTGGCTCAGCCCACCCTGGGTGCGGGGCTGGTGCTGCACGTGGTGCTGGGATCGCAGTTCCTGTGCGCTTGCCTAAGCTTGCCTAAGTAGGTGCTTTAGACCGCTGAGCTATCTCGCCAGGCTTTGACACTGTTCTCTTCCCTCTCAGGTACGGATTTGCTTGTTTATGTTCTGCTTTTCTGAGGTGTGTCAGTTAAAATAACCTGCACATCCTAGAAGATCTCTTATCAATCCCATCTCGTGTGAGGGCGACAAAACTTCTAGAGATGAAGTCAATGTCAACATCGCAGGGAATAGGCTCAGGCAGGACTCTTGGGAAGTTGTCTGCTGCTGTTGCTCTCCTCATCTTCTCTTGGGAGAAGACACTAGAGCGCTGGAACCCATCTTCAGACTACGAGTGTCTTGCTTCTCTGCCAGGCCATCCTTTCCCTGGGTTCCTGTCCCCTCCACTCCTGTGTATCCCATTCCAGTAGCTCCCCAGAGCAAAGACTCACACTCAGACTGCTGCGTACATTGTTAAATTTTATTTGCTGTCTTATGTCACTGTGAACTTCATGATCTCTTTTTTTTTTTTTTTGTTTTGTGTTTCATCTTCTATTCTGAGACTAATCTTCAAGTTTTGATGTTTACTTTCAATATAGAGGCACTCTTAATGTATGCAGTTTTCTTTGTGCACCAGAAAGACACTGGAGATGGGAATGTCTTTATGTATCTTCTATCCTGAATCCACTTGCAGTCTTTTGTCTCTTTTTTCCTGAGGCAGTTTCCAAATGTTCCCCATGTCTGCTGAAGTTTGAAAAGGCTGCAAAATTAAAGCTATGTAATTATGAATGCTATGAAAGAGGTTTTGACAACTTTTGGTGGCATTTAATTCAAGTTAAACTTGTCTCATTCAAAATAATAAGCATAATGTTACTTATTATGTAAATGAGGTGGCAAGGCAGATGTTTTTCATCCTGGTACATTCACTAGGGATTAATACATACAAAAGCTGAGTAGGAGAGGCGAGTGTTCAGCTTGGAAACTTGAATAAGGGCAAAGCAAGAGGCAGGACAATTACTTAGGAGCTACGTTGTCCAATACTGGAGCCAGTAACCACGTAAAGCAATTTATACTTAAATCAGTTAAAATGAAATAAAATTAAAAATTTACTGTCTCAGTCATGTTAGCCATAACCTATGCATTAAAAGCTACACATGGCTGGTGGCTCCTTATTGAAGAGCACAATGAAGAGTTTTAAAGGTTGGATAGTGGTGCTAACCACAGGAGAGCTACAATTGAAAGAGGAATGCTTGTAGAGTCTTCTAACAACTGGACCTTTATCCATAGGATCCTCTACAGCATTCTCAGAGTGGAGTAGATCCAGGAAGGGCCAAGAGATGTAGGAGTTAGGATCAGATTGCTGGCTGAATGTCACCTCTGTCTCTCAGAGGATGCCCCAGAGCTTTGCTTTCTTCCTTCCATTTAGGGATCTCACAGGGCAAAAACTGATGAAGCAAGTCTTGGGTGGGGCCTGCGAGCCAGACTACGTAGCCAGTTCTCAGCTGGTGATGGAGTCTCCCATCTGCAAGCTACGCCTTGGCTAGCAAGGTGCTTAAGCCCTTCACAGCTGCTACCTGAGGTTCAGGGATATGCCATGAGGTCAGTGTAATAACTTGAGGGAAATTTTAGTTATTGCAGGCAGGTGCCAGGTATATTTCATTGCCTGCAAAACTGAGTTATTTTAGATAATAGCCCTGCTGCAGAAAGTAGAAGTTGCTGTCATATTACCAAGAAAGAAAAAACTCTCTGTAGAAATGATTGAGTACATTAACTCAAATCTGTAAAGGTTAGTACTTTAATTTACCTTTGTAGGCACAATCAGTTTTTCAGATTAGGAAGAACTCTCATTTTAAGAACTAACACAGGAGAAACTGCTGCTCCATGGAAACATGGCTTGCACATACAAAAATTCAGTCTCTAGGAATGTTTCTCAACCCTGTTCGCACTATTGGAAACACTTTGGGGGAACTTCTAAATCTTACCATGTTAAATTTCACTCTGAGATTTTTGTTTAATTAAGGGGGAAATCAGTACATGTTGAACACTTCCAGTACTCTAACATACAGCCACAGAGAAGCTTTGGTTATAGCAGTGTAGCAATGATTCTTAAGGCTAAGCATGCTTCACAGCCAGCCTTGTAACACAGATTGCCAGACTCTGGTTAAAGAATTTATATTGGGAAGGGAGGACTGGGTGGGGCATTAGAGTTTGCATTTCTAACAAGTGTCCAGAGGCTTTTACTGATCACAGCTGCAGAATTATTGGCAGCACTGATTCACAGTCCTGGCTACACTTATAATCACCTGGAGACCTTGGAAAATCTACTGATGCTTAGATCCTGCTTCCAGAGTCTCTGATTTGACCTATCTGTTGTCTAGTCCAAATAATAAAGAGTTCTGAAAGTTCCACATGTGATAAAATTTCAGAACCATTTATGAAAATAAAGCATGCTCTGAAGACCAGAAGCACTGGAATCACATTGTTGGTAGTCAGAAAGAGAGATTCAGAGATTCTGAAGCCCAACTTCAGACAGAGATCATCTGCACTGAACCATGTTCTCCAGGTGACTTCAGGTCCGTTGATGATGAGACCACTGAACCAACAGCTTTTTAAAAATATAATTTAAAAAATTTATATTTATTGATTCATATGTGCATGCACCTCAAAGAAATTCTAATGATGACTTCTTACATTTCCTAAAAATCTTGGGATACATAATTGCCTCCAAATTTCTTGAAACTATTGAAGCTTATTAGCTTATTATTACACAGACTTAAATGTGCCAGTTTCTCCTTTCGTTGTAACAAAGACATTGCTAAAGCTAGCAGGAAGGAACTGTGGAACTTCAAGTCTCAAGGTCAACAGCAACCAAATTTTGCACATATTTATATGGATTGCATGAGGCGCTTTTAGGGTAATGCATTTTGATCTTTAGAAAATGGTACACTTCCTACTTATTATGAGTGATGTATATCATAGATATACTCTTAATATAAAACTTTTCATTACATATCAGTAAGATACAGAGGGCAAAAGTATGGTTAGGAAATACAATGTCTTGGGGGAAGAGATGTGTTTTCTTAGTAAGATTTTCTTGCTAGTATTTTATGGTAATAGTGCTAAACATCATTACAGCATGGGTGAACAAAAAGTGTTAGGAATTGAATGTGGTACGAATCATCTGGAGCTTTAGTTAAATGTAGGTGTTTGGGTTCAGTAAGCCTATGGTGGGGACCAGTACTGCATTTTTAGCAAACTGGTTAGGTACCCAGATGTTTTGTCCCTCGATCACATTTTGAGTAACAAGAGAGTTAGATTGATTAGACTCCTAGGACACTGTAAATTCATCTCAGTGACTCAGAAAGTCAAGTGGTCTGGTATAAATAGGAAAGGCAATTTTGTTAAAAGTGCTGATTTACTAAATTTGAGCCATCCGAGAAAGCGACTGCAAAAGGTCAAACTTATTCATAGACCCATCATTAATGAAAAGTTAATGCAGAGAAGAACAGTCATTTAAGGCAACTGCAAAATAGTAACACAAATACCTCAGATGACTAGTGGGGCAAAATTTTCAAAATGTTGCAAGCTGTCTACATGCTTGAAGTAGCAATTTACATGCATAATTAGGTGCAATCAACAGTTTTGAAATGTAATATATTTTCTGAGCCTGTATTTACTTATGACAGATGCTAAAAACAAGTCTGTGTGCCCCAAAACATAAAGGGGCAAAAGAAAGAGAAATATCTGCATTTAATAATAGGAATCTTTAAGGGCATATGACTAAATTTAGAACAAATTTATTTGAAGCATTTTATTTTTCTTTTGATTTAATCTTCATTTAAGCCTTGAAAGAAGCTCAAGAAAACATTTTGGAAGTAATGAGCATGGAAGAATAATAACTTACCAGTCAGCTATTCCAGCTCCTATCTGAACTGACGTGAGATTTTTTATTTCTATATTGTAGAAAAAAAAAAAACCTGTCAAATTCAAAACTTCATTGCACATCCACCACAGGTTTTTCTTTATCTTCAGAAGGGGCTTTATTTTCTGAGAACACCAAATGCTTTTAGAAAATTTGAATATTAATTAACTTGGCAGTTTCTTCTTCCTCAATCAAGGTCTTCTAAGAAGTTACCAAGGTGAACTTTTATCACCTTACCATTGTAACAGTGAATGTTTGTTGGGGTCTGGCTACATTGGGGGTCTCCTCAGCACACTACACAGATAATCTAATTTGCCATAATAAAAATCCTATAAGAATTGTTGGTTTATTACTGTGTGCTGGCAAGAAAATGCAGAGTAAATAACATCTTTAAAGTGATATAGCTTTTTTTTTTTTTTTTTTTGGGCAGAATCAGGGATTGAACTCAGGCACTGGTGCTTGCCAGGCAAGCACTTACTTATTCTACTGAGCCATCTCCCTGGCCCCATGATATAGCTTTCTACATATTCTCTTGACTGGTATATTACTATACATGGGGTCATAATGTCTTTCTAAAAGTATAGGGAAGCCAGGCCTAGTGGTCATGCCTGTAATCCCAGAACTTTGAGAAGGTGAGGTAGGAGGATCATTTTCGAGGCTGGTCCTTGGAATATATATTGAGGATGTAGCTCAGTGAGAAGGCCCTAGGATCGAGGCTCAGTATCACAAAACAAACAAACAAACCTCACTTCATTTGTTAATCTCAATTTGAAATCCAGTTTATAAAAATATTGAAGAAAAAAGGAATTGGGTAACTCAGTCCCTAAACTTTTTTGTTCCAAAAGCACGTTCATATTGCATCATCCTAATTGCTGTCTGCACTGATTAAAGTGACAATTAATTTCGGCCACACTTACATGCAGAGTCAGAGATGAAGAGATCTCAGTGAAGGATAAACCCCAACGATGTCCTCGTATGCATCTACCAGAGGAGCACGCAACTTGGGTTTAAATTAATGCAAAACAGCCATGAGAGGAACAATGCAGTGTTCCAGTTTCCTCAGGCAAGTGTTATCTGCTTTACATCACACGTTGAAAGAAAAAGCTACTCTTCGCTAGGAGATGCATGAAGAGTTCATTCATCTGCGGATCCATTTGGGGGCATGATAGAACCTAAAGCCAGAACAATAGGTTCTATTTAATATTAAGCAGGTCCTGTCCTTAATAACCCACGATTTCTCTCCATTGGTCCTTTTTAGTCTGGTCGAGTTGACTTAGCTGTTCTATGAAAGTTGTAAGCTACTCCGCAGGACCAGGTGGTGTGAAATGTAGAAGTCACCCTCACAGTCATCTGAGTGACTGTGCGCCCCAGTGTAAGAATTTCCAAGTCTCCCCTTGCCATTTCTTCTATCTACATTTATGGACGCAGTTCACTACCGGCCTCTACTCTGGTCCCCACCAGAGCCTCCTGGAGTCTTGCCCTGCCAGCACAGGGGACTCGCCACTTGAGAGAGGGCACCCAACCGGCGCCCACCCCGGGACACGTTGCTGCAAAAGCCTAGCACCTCCACCTTTCTTTTCCTCCTCCTCCCCTTCTTTCCTAGCTGCGGACCTCCACGCCACCTTCCGGGGGGCCTCGAGGGCCCCACCCCCTCCCCGGCTAACCCTCGGTCAGCGGGGAGGCAAGGTTAGGTCGACTCCTGCTCGAATTTGTCGCCGGCTTCTCCTTTTGCCCTGGTGCCCCGGTGCGGGGCTGCGCGGTGCCAGCCGACTTCGGAGCCGGCTCTGGGACTCACTCGCGCGCTCGGGAGGGGCCGAGCCCTAGCCACGCGGCCGCGGGGGGTGGGGGGTCCCGGCCGGTGGAGGTGGGGTCCCAGGGGCCCGGGCAGGCTCCTCCGCTGGTCCCCCGCCGCCGCCGGCCGGTCGGGAAACCTCCTGCCCCCAGTCTCCTCCGCGCAGGGGCGGGGGCGAGAGCGAGGGTCGACTGCGGGCGGCGCGCGGGGACGGCGGGCTTCTCCAGCCCCCGACAGTCCTGGTCCCCGCCACTCGCCCGGCAGATCTCGGCAATCCTGGTTGTTTTCGCAGCAACTTTGTTCAGAAGGTTGGGAGGGGAATCGCCCGGCCCCAGGAGAGCTGGAAGGCGGCGAGCCCCGGAGGCCGGCTGGAGAGCGCGCAGTTCCCGGCAACCGGGCCAGGCGCGCGTGGGAGAGGCGCCGCCGAGAAGCGCTCCGCGTCGCTGGGCTGCCCGGGGCCGAGGCCACCGCTCCAAGGACGCGCGGCTGCCGCCCGCCGCTCAGCTGCTCCCGACCGGGGCCGCCGGGGCTGGAGCCGAAGAGAGCGGGCTGCGGGGACGCGGGCGCAGGGCGGCGGTGGGAGGGCGCGCGGGAGGCGGCCCCTCCTCGGCGAGCCATGCGTGCGGCGGGCAGCTGAGGAGCCGCCGGCGCCGCCGCCAAGTCTCCGCTCCGCTTTTGTCTTGCCCTCCAGTTGAATGGGAAGATGGAGATGGACGTGGAGGGAGTTTCGCCGCGCCCGGAGCCCATCCCCCGCTCCCAGGGGGCTGGTGGAGCCTGCCAGGCGCCGCCACCACGGACCCAGCCCCCGCCGCAGCGGGAGCAGCAGCCGGCTCAGGATGAACTGCCCGGCGAGAGAGCGGGCGCGGAGGACAGCGAAGATCCCGAGACGCGATCGCACGGCGAGAAGGGCGAGAGCAAGGTAGGTCTGCGGTGTCGCCGCTGTGACATCTTTTGAACAAAACCAAGGCGCTCTCATAGTGGCTGTCACTTTAACCCCTCCGCTCCCCCAACCCCCTTACCTCGCTTGTGTGGGGGCGGGGGTGGCAGATGTGGAGGTGGCGTGGGATGTGGAAGGTAGTCCACTGGCGACAGTGACTTTCCGAACTGGGAGCGTGTGTAGAAGTCTGTTGTGGTTTCCGTGTTCGGTGCTGTGTGCAGAGAAAAGTCTGGTACATGCGGTGTGGTGCTTAGGACAGAGCGGGGCGCCTCCGGGAGCAGAGTGGAGACCCCTGCTTGCCCGCATGGTGGAATAGAGGCACATTGGTGGTCCTGGTCTAGAGAACGTACGTCCTTAGGAGCTGCCAAGTGGCTTCAGAGACTCCTCGGAGCGAGGTGACATCAACCTAGAGCTAACAATGGGAGCAAAGTTTGGCACCTTTGCGGAACGAAGAATGTTGCTTACCCCAGCTCCCAGCCGCAGGTTTTCCTCCTCTCCTGGTATCTTCTTACTTAGTGTATCAGGAACCAAGTGCCTGGCGGCAGGTGAACCCTGCAAATCGATTGTAGCCCTGCTGTGTCATTGTAGACTAGGGAACAGCTGCTACTTACTGGGCAGAGAGGAGTTCTTCAGGTAATTGAATTCTAGTAAGAAATGGCTCAAATGCCATTCTCTGGTGCTGATGCTTCTTCTGCTGAGAAAATGGTAGGGGAAGTGGCATAGAATATAGTGTCTTGGTAACAGTAGTAGAGTATTTATTACAGCTTTGTGTCAGCCTTCTGTGTCTCTACAGACTTGGAGTTTAGTTTCGCGGAAGCTGGCGTTGTTTGGTTGTATCTGTGTAGAGTACACGTGTATTTGTTAATACATTTTGAAACTGGCTGCTGATATTGGGGAAGTGGTTCGGCAAATCAGAATATTGGAACCAAAGAACTGTCAGTCAATCTACTTTTCACTTTTGCTCATGTAAGAAGTGTATGGGAAAGAGGCACTTCTGCTGGTTAGAAGCGGATTGCATCTCTTGAAGAGCTCCTCCTTGGAGATTGCTTTCTTACCGCTGGACCTTCCCTAAAATACAAGTAGATTAATCAAATACCCAAAACATGTCAAGATCACATTCAGTGTTGTTCTTCTCTGTCTGAAGACAGCTCACTTAACAAGTTTGGATTTGCAGATACTCAAAATTGTTTTGCATTTTGAAACTGAGCTCAAAATCACGGTTGTTTATCTCCCAAAATCAATATTGTTATTTAAATGGCAGCCTACCAAGGCACTGGAATTTAAACATGCTCTAGTTCTTACAAATGCATACAAGATTTACATTGTGAAAACTATGATGAATTTTAATATTCTGATATCCTCAGTTTTCCAGTTGCTCCTGATTTCATGAATATGTAATTCTGTCATGACTGCATATTTACTACTTTAAATGACTGCTCAGTTTTGTGAAATAACCATCACTGAACATCATGTTGCCTAATTGAACTTTAAGTTTCTCTTGCAAAAATAGGTGTGGAGAATCATCAAAATACACAGCCAGTGCTGCCATTTCCATACTGTTGGTTCATATGCTTTGAGCAGGAGAAATTCCTGCCATCAGCAAAAATCTGTGCTTATTTGTTTCTCTTTGCTGCACTGTCTAATGTTCTGGTTCTGGGGCATAAGAAAGGCGATGCACTAGAAATATTACAGCAGGTGAAGAGAGGATTGAAAGCAGGTTGATTACATTTAGTTAATTAGCATGTTCCGATAATTGAGTATTCCAATGATGTGATTTGCTTCATGTTTGTCTGCAATTTCTGGGAATGGAAACAAAATACTACTTTTCTCCCTCCAGGTGTTTGCTTTAGAAACGATGTTACATCCTTCCCTTAACCTAGAAATCAGCTGTATTAACCCTTTACTCGTCTCAGGTACTCACACTGGTTCTTGTGAGCTTGATGATGGTTAAGTTTCAGGCCTTAGTAACTGTTTTTGGTTTTGAATGAACTAAGGGAAGTTATAAACTTATTTTTCTTTGCAAATCCTGGTTGCATTAGTGGGAAGACCTTTGTGTGTCTTTCTGAATTATTCTACTAAATTATTAATAGAAGACAAACTAGGATAAAGTTGAATGTAGTGCTAGTAGACATTTTGTGTGAGATGGATAGATTATAACAGTAATGTTTACAAACAAAAATAAAAATGTACATATACTATTATGTTTTCTGCATAATAAAATATGAATTTTGATAACTGAATTATTTATCTTAAATCTTGCACCACATAAGAGTAGCGTAAACAGGATATGAATGGATGCACTTCTTGAAAAGTAAAGTATTGGGAGGGGTGGTGGCATTGTGTGTTGTTATCGTTGTTTAGCTTCTGGTTTGAGGTCCTGATTTATTTTCTCCAGTTTACCTCAGTTGTTTTATTGGAAAAAAAATTGGTGCTTAGTGCCAGACCAGCTTGTCTTCCAAATTGCAGTTTCATGCTCCTATGTCCTTTGAAAGTCTCTGAAATAGGAAGAGGTTAGAAAACTGGATCAGACAAAGGATTTTTTTTTTTCGCACTGATTTCATGATGTGACTGATGTTTTCTATTCTAGGTCTTCTAGATAGTGGTGCCTAATTCCTCTCTAGCAACTACTCTTCAAAGAAATATCTCAACAACTACAGATTGTGTATGCTTTGGTTCCATAGGTGGAAAGGACTCTAAATTAACCATTGATTCCTACTTTGTTCTTTTACATTAAACTTTTATAGAAAGCAGTCAGTCTGCAGTCATCTAAAGATAACCTGGTAAAACCATTGGTGATCCTCTGAGATATTGTCTCACCTGCTATTTTAAGATCTTCTTTCTTATATCTCAAAAGAGATTCTAAATTGGACAAATCTCCTTTTATGTAGTCCTAGGAATAAAAATTAAAAATAGTCACTGTCCTTAAATAAGATTTTCAAATCCTTGATGGTGTTCCTGATTATGGATCTAGTCACCCTTAAAATGCTCTTAACTTTTCCATAGGCTTTGAGTATCCTTTTAGTGACTTGTAATGTGTCATAATGCTTGGTTCATACTGAGTAACTCTTGAATGGGTGTTTCTCAAACTTCCTTTGGAAAGTTGTTTTTTTAATGTCTATTTTTTTGTATTGAGGGCCACTCCAGTTTCTTATGTTCTTTATGTTGTCAAGTTACCTAAAAAAATGTGCAAATCTTTTTACTGAACCTAAATGAAGAATAGAAATAATTACTTCTTGTCTATTTCACTTCACCTTATTCTTATATTTCCTTTTTCCTTTCTATTCTCTACATTTTTTCACTCCCTCCTTCCAACCCAGGCACGTTTACCATGATGTTTTGTGTTGCATATTTATGGCCCATATGGGAAGTGTCATGATCAGACTTTCCTTTATGGGCAGCTCTCATAGAAGCTTTGGCTGGCAAGACATGTCGTGATTCCTTGTGACTCTGAGTTGGGAGACTTTGTACTGCTGTTACCAGTGCCGCTCAGTGATGGAAGTGATTAAAGATTCCAACTTCAAGTGGATTCCATCAGCAATGCTGCCTTAAATATTCAGTTTGTTATATTTTTGAGGCCTCTTATTTTGAAATAATTTTAGATTGATGGTGAAAGTAAGTCAGATTTCTGCATAACTTTACCCACTTTTTACCCATTTTTTTCTGTTGCTACTGGCTAACCATAGTTTGTGTATCACATGATGAAATTAATTTACTATACTACTAGCTAGACTTGTCCAGTAAATTTTAGTTGAGTGAATGTATAGTACATCAATAGTTTCCATCCTATTCTTTTTTAAAAAAAATTGTTTTGTTTGGTACAGGTTCTCACTATACAGCTCAGACTTGTAGTGATCCTCCTGTCTCAGTATCCCCAACACTGGGATTATAGGTGTATACCACCAACCCGGACTTCCAGGGATCGAACTTGGGTACTTGAGCTTTCCAGGCAGGCACTTAGACAGCTGCACTATCTCCCCAGCCTTGGTGCTATTCTTGTAGTATTAAATAAGGCCTTTTTGAAAATCTCCATGAGAGTGTGTTGAAGAGTCTAACTGCACTTCCTCCTAACCACTCATACTTATTTTCTAGGAAACTGAAAACTCTTGGTGAATTTAGAGTCCAAATTCACTCTCCTTTTCAAAACTTGGACTCCAATAGCACTAATAACAAGGTTTTTATCATTAACAATGTTGGGTAATCATTACCTATGAAGGTAAACAGTGGCTTACAAACTATGATGAGATTTGAGATCTCTAATGCTATTTCAGTCGTAGTGAGCCAGGTGGGAGTTAAAAGTTGGGCAAAGCTCTGGGGAGCTATTGACTTATAGGAAGGGATAGTCTTTTTTATTTCAACCTGAAAAATGTTTCTGCTTATGGTACACTAATGTTTGACCATACACAGAAGACTACAAAGTCTCAAGGGGCAAGAAAAGGAAAAAAGACAATGGATAAGATAAGCGGTTTACCTAGATGTCATACCCCTCGGGTGATTGCTCCTGCCACGAATGATAATGGAAGTCCTTTCATTTCTATGTTATCAAATGAATGGTCTGTGCCTTCTAGCCCTGAAACAGAAAGTTGCCCACAGTACTCAGCTAACATGTATTAGCACTGCCTACAGATGCCAGGAACCCACAGTTTAATGCAGAAGATGCAAATAGACAAACATGTCAGTGCTATAAGAGGCTGGGAATGATCCACTAGAGAAGAGTAATATATTGATGGAAAAGGAGTAGATGCTGTACCAGTAGGGAGAGGAGACATTTCTCCAAATCTCAGGGAAGGAAGAAATCAAGGACTTTGCAGGTGTGGGGACTGTGTCAAAGTTTAGGACAGCTAAGAAAGTTCCAGAAGCTCATCATAGGGTCAAGGGGTGGTAATGGCTGCATGTGTTTATTTCATGAAGCCCCGTGATGGAAGTGTTAGGGTACATCTTATAAATAGCAGTTTGGGACTGGTATTTCCAAGGCTTTCCTAGCTGTGTCACAATGCCCAGCAGACGTTCACAGATGTGGGAAGTCTATGAATTCCCACATTTAGAAGGAAATGGCTAGAGAGAAATAGAATTGTGTGACAAGGAAAGACATTGTATCAGTTAATATATAAAGGACATTTAAGCATCAAACAGGTAAAATACAAAAATAATTAATCTCAGAATAGAAAACCTATCTTGAGAAAGAAATCTTCTCCTCCCCTATTAATCCCACCACATGCAACTTTGTCCCACTAGCCCTGACATTGTCGTTCCTTCTCTGGGAGCTCTGTGCGTTTCTCTGTGGGCTGAGACTGGGCCCTGCTGAAGGTGCCTTGTCAGGGTTGAGGATGGATAGAACCATTTTATTGGGTTTGTCTTCCTTTTCTCATAGGTATAGCTTTCTCAGAATTAGAATCAGTGACGAGAAGGATCCATGTTCTTAGGTTGTTTTCTTCACTTGTAAAAAGTACTTTTTAAAAAAGTCATTCTTCAGCTCCCACTAAAGGGTGACAGGGAGTGGGCAGCAAAAGGAGTGACAGCTCTGTTAGCATATTTATATCATGTGGTGCATTTTCTAAGAGAAAGTATTGACCTGGCTTCGGATGTAGCCAAGTGAGGTAAGACAGTGGGACATATCAGACGCTCATCAATGCTTCTGCACATAATCAAAGGCACCAGTCACAGGTCATTTGCAGAATCTGATGGCTGCCAGTGTCCCCTTCCTCTTTCCATGCCTTTGCCTTCTGCTTTTGCCAGGTTGGCTCCTCCTCCTCTTATTTTGCCCCATTATTTACAATTGATTTTCAGTTTAAAAAAATCATATTTATCAACATATAATTTTTTATTTGGCAGAAACGGAGACTGAACTCAGGCCCTTGTGCTTGCCAGGCAAGCACTTATTCTACTGAGCTATCTCCCCAGCCCCTTTATCAATATATAATTTATAAATAATAAAACATCTTTCTTCCTGCAGATTTAATGAGTTTTGACAAAATCAACAGGACTTCAGCATCTCCCCATTGCCTCTGCACGTTGTCCATCTTCTCTCCTTCCCTAGTCTTTCCCAAAATTTCAAGTAGATGGAGTAAAATGGAAAATGGCCTTTTCTCTCTGGATTCTTTTGCTAAATGAATGATATTTTATTTTCATCCATTTTGTTGTGTGTGTCAGTAGTTCCTTCTTATTCCTGAGCAATATTGCATTGTATACATATACCCTATGTTTATCTGTTGCCTCAATGATTAACAGTTTGTTTACATATTTTTGACTTTTTTGGATAAAACTGCTCTAAGTATCTTTTTAGTAAACATACTTTGTTTTCTTACTTCTCTTGGGTTAATTCCTAAGAATTTGACTGCTAGATCAGATGGTAGGTTTGTATTTAACTTTATAGGAAACTGACATGCTATTTTCAAAAGTGGTGGTACCAATTCTCATTTCCACAATTAATTCAGGAAAGTTTCAGTTGCTCTATGTCATTGCTACACGTTACAATGTGGGTATTTTTCATCATTCTGGTAGGTATAACATCTTACTATAACTTTCCTAATTTGTGTCTCCTCATTAATTAAAGAGGTTGAGCATATTGCATGTCAATGTTTTATTTGTATGTTGCTCAGCGGAAGGTCTGTGCAAATCTTTGGCCTATTTTTAGAAAAAAAATGTGATTTTTGTATTCTTCTTGATACAATCTGCTATTTCCTGGCAGGTTTAGGTATCAGAAACCCTGATGGACATTTGAGGAGGTAACATAGAGAGCATTGTGGGGGATTACTTTGAGGAGAATGGAGTCCTCCACAAACCAACATTTACTGAGCATTTATGTGCCAATCACAAAGCAAGGTAGATTCACATTGACTGATCCTATTTTATGCTGCACAGTAATCCTGAGAAATAACTATTATTAACCCCGAGGTCACACAGCTAGTATAAGGCAGAGGAAGGATTTAAATTTAAGTCTGGACTCATTGTACTTCCTCAGGTGCAACTCCAAGGTCTACTGGGTCTGGGAGCAGACGTTTTAGTTCACCAGCTCAGCTTGCACTGCTGACAAGGCCTGCTCTGCTCTGGTGTTTTAGAAGGAGCCCTCAGGTGAAATAACACTGCTGGCATTGACATGCAAATCAGAACATTGAGCTTAAGGCAAAAGAGAAAGCTCCCAGTTTTATTTCAGTCCTGAAAAACTTCTAAGCGCTTCGGAAGTCGGAAGTCGTAATAATGAGAATGCTCCGGAGAAGTGGAAGGTTTGAGTGGTTCCTTGAAAGGTCATTACCCAAGAACATCCATCTCAACTAAATGGTGCTGTTTAAATGACAGAGAATCACGGTAACATTGACCCTAGGTATTAGATCCTGTTTCAAAACTCAGTTTCTTCCTAGAGGCTGTGAACACCTTGGGTATACTATGTGAACACTCTGGCTTGGATTCTTTTATCAGTACAGATGTAAAGATGAGATGAAATTAAATTGTTGTTAACATAGATAACTCATCCTGCTTTAGCCTTAAATGTTCTATGTCCCAGGAAACCCTGGATCCCATATAAATTGGGACAGTTGGTCACACAGTTGTTAAAGAATGAACTCAAAGCATCTAGACCTTTAGAGACACTGGGTTGACCTTTAGAGACATTTAGAGTTCTCCAAGTTGGCTTAGAAAACAGTTCAAAAGCAAGACTATGGAATAGAATGAGATTCACAGCATTGACTTTCTGAAGAAGTAAGTAGCCACAAAATATTCCAGGCCAGCTCCTCACACCTCTCACTATGTAGTAAGTGTGCTTTTGAAAACTAGCCCAGAAAGTCTCCTTGCTGGAGAAGAGAAGGTCTTTGGGTGAGTGCTGTTGCTATAGGGCAAGTCACCTGCATAGGTAATTATATAAAAGCTATGTGCCTGATGGGTTGGTGCCAACAATCATCAGACTGAGTATTTTCATATAAGACCCTCAACTGGGGAAAATACGCATTTTAGGGAGGAGAATGGGCCTTGGATATGTGAGCTTTAATCCTGGCTCTGTCTTTTCTGACCCTGAATACTTGATAGAGAAGTCACATCTTCCTTGAGTCTTAGAATCCTCAGCTATGGGGGCCAGGGAGATGGCTCAGTAGAATAAGTGCTTCCCTGGCAAGCACAAGGGGAAAAAATCCTCAGCTATAAAATAAGGATAATATCTTTACCTTTCTAAGAAATTTCTTGACTAGAAACCAAATTCAGTGATACCTTTTACAAGCCAACCTTTTGTAAACTCTTACACACATCTGAGTGTGTGTGAAAATTTCTGAAGTTTTGTTAGATAAGAAACTCCCATTTAAGAAAAAATCTTCTTTAAGAAATTGAGAAAAAAACCCTTTTGTGCCCTTGATGCCATAGGGGTGGGGTGTTAGGGTGCATAGGAGTGTGTGCTTACTCTTGGGAAGAATGCCCTCAGGTAGTATTGGCTGGAGCCAGGAATTTGGGCTATGGCTTTTCTCCAAAGATATTTTCAACTGACCCTGAAAGCCTGTTCTCCTGTTTTTTTTTTTTTTTTTTTTAATTTTGCTTTGTTTTATTTGCTTTTTGAAAAGTCGTAATAATGATTTATTTTTTAAAATTTGGTTTCTGGAGCTCCCCATGTCTATCCATTTCATCTGCTTAAAAAGCTTATCCTCTGTCTCCTTCCCTTTTTGCAAGCTAATTTGCACTTATGCTTCAAACTCAATTGAATATCTCAAAGAAGGATTCTCTAATTTGAACCGTTTCCTGCCTGCAGCATAAGTCAAATCCCTACTGACAACATACTGTTCATTCTTAATTGTGCAGTCTGTTTAATGTATACCAAGAGGATAGGGACTAGGTGTGCCACTTTCACATCTGTTTCTCTAACCCTAGTAGAATTACACACAGTAAGCCTGCAAATATGCATTGGGGGAACAAGGCTTGATATGAATTTCCATTTTGAAAATCCTTTTCCCAGCACCTGTGTCCTGACAGACTGGTCATGTCCTTACGTAGCCCACATTCTAATGGGAGAGACAAGTACTAAACAATAAACAAATATATAGTCAGACACTAATGACTCTCTGGCTGTTGACAGTAGTATTATGTCCAGAGCCTCTACTGAACCCTATTTGTGTGAAAGTAAAAAGCAGTAAAGAAGTGATCACAACCTGATCATTTTTCTTCAGTAGCTATTTGTGGCCCCAGAACCTGGCTTCTTCCTTTGCTTGGTACTTTTTCTAAAGAGTTTAAGTTCTCTTTACTATTGTCATTGGACAATACATGAGACCTGTCACCAACCCCCCCTTCCTGTGTTCGTGATAGACTAATCCCGGTGTTCTTCTCCCTAATTTCCTGTCTAACTCAGACCAGGCTTTCAATAACAGTAGGCAGAGGTGGTGTTCAAGGCGAAACTGTGGTGGCATCCTTGTCCCAAGCTTATGGTTATCCTAGCGATGAAACCTCTGTCAACACCAGACCCTGAATCCTCAACCCGCCCTGCCTCAATTTTTATCGTTATACAACATGGTAGTCAATAAACACATGTATCTTTTAAAGTTAAAGGTAATTAAAATGGAATAAAAGAAATAATTCACTACCTTATTTGTACTAGCCACACCTTTGATGCCCCCAATGCCACAAGTATAATGGCTGCTGTGTTGGACACTGCAAACAGAACATTCCATCAC
>NDGN011479964.1:0-10002 GCA_002564285.1 Tympanoctomys barrerae
TCCGAAGCCTTCTGGGGATGTGGCTTGGGGGAGGATCCTGAAGGAAGGTGACCTGTGTGGGTCAGAACCAAAGGCCTTCGCAAGGCGCTTGGGTGAGGAGGCTGAGGGTGTGGGCGGGGCTGGAGACAGACTAGGATCTGCACGAAGCGAAGCGTGCTGACCTGTGGCTCCAGGACAGGGAGGCTGGCCAGGGGCAGTTGAAGGGAGTGAACAACTGCAACTCTGGTTTGCTTAAAAGTCATGAAACCCTCTAGGATGATTTTTCTCTCCTCTGAGAGATAGGCCCTAGGTGACTCCCAAAGACAGTGCCAGGGGAAGCCCCCAAGGGTAGCAGAAGGAAGCTTGGCTGACAGGGAGAATGTGATTTTTGCCCCTCAGCCCAGATGGGAACTTCACAAAATTAATAAGATTTACTTTTATTGTGTCTATTTGACAACTGTCTTCTTAATGTTACTCTTTTCTGGCTTTCCAAGTATTTAGATAAGGAAACGATGTCTATTTGAGGAATAACGTAAGCAAACAGTGGTACAGGTGTTCAGTGACATGGAGTGAATGACAGATGTGGGTAAGGAGCCCTGGTTGGGCTTTGTCATAAGGGATAGTGCGTGTGAATGCTGAAGCCCTTCCCAGCAGGCCCTGGATTTGAGTGGCTGGACACAGTGCCCTGGGGCCCCTGGCTCTGATGGGAGGCCACTTATACGTTTCCTATAGCTACTGTGACGGATCACCATTTTGGTGGCTTAAAACAGTACAGATGTCTCATGTTATACCCCTGGATATCAGAGCAGATCTCATTGGGTTAAAGTCAAGGGCTGGCTCCTTCTGGAGGCCACAGCACCCCAAGCTTATGACCCCTTCCTCTTCCAGCAGGGGCAGAATGTCCTCTTATCTCACTCAGGCACATGTCTTTTCTGACTCTGACCTCCTGCCTCTTTCCTGCAACAGGTCCTGTGGCCACCCAGAGCCACCCAGATAGTCCAGGGATCAACCAGGCTCAGAGCCAGCTGCTTAGCCACCTATATTGCAGCCATGGAAACTGGTGTACTCTCAGGACCTTCTGCAGTAGACAGAGGGGAGGGCAAGGAGTGGGTTTGACCCACTCTACCACTGAGGGTGACCTCAATGGCTTATCTTTCTGGAGTGGTAATGAGCAGGGGCAGTTGACCTCCAAAATATTCACTCTTCCCTTTGTTTTATGGTCCAGCTTGTGAGGGCCCACAGGTCAGCACAAGAGTGTGTGGTGCATGCCCAGTGTGACTTCATTTATTTTGGCACCTGTCCCCTGTGTCTCTGTCCTCTCCACCTGCATCCCCCCTCTGCCTGGTCCCTGCTTGCCTGACTTTTCTCCCTTCAGCTACATCTGGGTCTCAGTCCTCCTGCCTGTCACCCCCCTCTGTTACTGTGGAATGTTCTGAACATTCCACCCCCAGCTGCCAATCTTATCACCCACCCCTGTGAGAGGAACAGACCGAGAAAGCCAGACCCAGCCATAGGACATTCAGACTCTGTACAGGGCCATCTATGGATGCGTGGACAGCCCTTCCAAGACCCCTCAGTGGTAGCTTTTCCTATCACCCTTAGGAGGATCCAGTCTCTTCTCCTGGCAGAATCCTTGGCATCCCAGGGAGGGCCAGGATGGGCACATCTGCAGAGCCCCAGTGCCCCCAACAGCAGCCCTCCTATCTCCCTGCCCCAGGGCCGCTGATCCTGACCACTCTATAACCTCCAGGAACTCTTGGCTGTCATGTTTGTGAGTCAGTGTTGGCTGTTTAACCTGTTTGAGGCACTCAGCTGAGTGCTATGACATTGTTAGATTTTTCCACATTACAAAGTGTGAGAAAGAGAAGGGCTAGGGGTGGAAAAAGCTTAGTGGTAGAGTACTTGTCTAACATGTACAAGGTCCAGGGTTCAATCCCACCACTAAAGAAAAAAGAGAAGAGAAGGCAGGAAATTAAGTCCTGAAAGAAGCAAGCCTTGCCCTGTGCTGCTCTTGAGGTAGACAGAGGCTTTGCCACAGCAGGTGGTTCAGAGGGCAGCAGCGTGGCTGGAGCCTTAGGTGGTGTGTTGGCTGGAATCAGCCTGGGACAGATACATGCAGGATGAGAGCTGCCCTGTATCCAAGCTCAGGTGTATCAGACATGGTGAGAAGTGGCAGGTGGCCTTTGGGCTCTATAGCCATCTGTCCCTTGTACCCTGGTACTGAAGTGGGGAGTTTTGTGTTTTATGTCTAGCAGTGCTGCCTCTGGGCAGACTTGTTTGAGTATTGATCTGAGGTCCTGGGTTCTCTTAGTCCTTTTTTTTCTTTCTTTCATTTCTTTTTTCTTTTCTTTTCTTTTTTGGTGGAACCAGGAATTGAACTCAGGCCCTTGCACTTGCCAGGGATGCCCTTATTCTACTGAGCCATCTCCCCGGCCCCTCTTCGTCCTTTCTTAGGGAAGCTTGTGCTTCCTAGCGGATCAGCCAGAGGCAGAGATGCACGGTAGGAGGAGATGGGGGAGGGGAGGTGTGTAGTAAGTGTAGATGTGGGAGACCTTGGGCAGGAAAAATGTGTGGCAGGGAAGCATCTGCTGATTATGGTTCCTAGGGCTAAGGATGTTCATGCATGTCCAGGCTCTATCTTCTGTGTTCCCTGGAGCTCTGGAAACAAGAGTCCCCAAGCCTGGGAGGCCCTGTGCTCCCTGAGCATCCCAGCACACCAGCAGCAATGCACAGGACCAGTGGGGTCCTCCTCTGCATGGAGGCTGAGCAAATGCAGGTCCAACAAAGCAACCCACTTGTGCAGAGACCCTGTGTGAACAAGCAGGCCCACAGCAAGCTCAGCCAGCGCCTTGAGCCCCTGGGTGTGGGTGTAAAGGAACCCAGCAAGACTGGGCTAAGAACAACATGAATGTCCACTGCCACCAGGCAGGCTTCCCGTTTGGGATGGTTTATTTCTTTTCTCAAACCCAGTGGAATTGCTGTTTGCCTAAATCCCACATGAATGTTCATAGTTCAGGATTCTTTGTGATAACAGCTGACCCAAGTAATTTTCAATACATATGAAAATAGTCAGGTCACACTGGGTACACCTGAGCCAGGGAAAAGACCCCTCTTGACAGTTAGGAGATCACCTAGGGTGATGCATGGGCCCTCAGGGATGGCCTGGGCTGTGCTTAGGCCTCCTCCCTACCCCAGGAGAACTGATTTTCATCTTTAGGTGTCTTCCAGCCTCAGGATTCTGTTACCTCCAATGATTGAGGTCTGAGATATAGCTGGACACTTTTCTTTTTTTTGTGGAACCGGGGATTGAACTGAGACACTTGGGCTTGCCAGGCAAGCCCTTATTCTACTGAGCCATCTCCCCGGCCCCAAGCTGGACACTTTTCTATATCTTCCCAAAAGTACTCAGTAGTGAAGCCCCTATCCTGCCAGCCTTGGCCTAGGCCTCTGAAGAAAGATCCCCTTTACTTCTCATTCATCAGCTTGGTGGTTGGTAAGAGCCCAGCTTGTACCCTGGACTCAGGGCCTGAGCTGTCAGAGCCTTGGCTGGCTGGCATTCTGCCCGTGGCTTGCCCTCTACCTTCCCACCTCCTTATTGTGCTCAAGGACCTACAAGGCACTGTCTTGTCCCACTCTTCCCCAAGAAGAGCAGTCCTATTCTGCCTCCTTTGCCAGACTGGGCTCTGCATCTGTCAACAGTGCCCAGGCCTCCATGTCTACCTGAAAGCTCTCTTCTGAGACCCCTAGCCTGCCCAGTGCCCTTCCAGGAAGTGGCTGGCACGTGCTAAGCACAGTGCAGCTCTTTCATTTTCTCTTGTGGCCTCAACACACATAATACATTGTACTATGATGTTTCCCATTCTGATTTATTCTAGTCTTTATAAGATAACCTTCATGATATTAATAAATATAATGTACATAACTCAATAAACCCAGCAAGTTGAAAATATCCTAAGTCAAATATATTTGGTCCACATCACCTACTGAATGTCACAGCTCAATCAAATAGCACATTGAGGTATCGGTGGCTTCTCCTTGGGATTTCAAGGTTGGCTGAAAGCTGCTGTCCCCATCTCTGCCCAGCATCATGGGGGAGCATAATCCTGGCACTGGCCTGGGAAAAGATCCACAAGCAATATTCAAAGGACATTTTCTACTGAAGATATATCACACTGGTACCAGTATAAAGTTGAAAAGTCATATACTGAATAATTGTGTAGAATTAGTTACTCTGTGTAGAATATAATACAGGATAAAATATATGTGTGATCATATGGTAATTATTATTTGAGCTGATTTCTGCTCCTCCTCACCATCCTCTGCCACCTAACCTCCCCCTGGGTGCATGGCAGAGGGCAGGTTGGTGAGCTGAGAGCACAGAATTGATGAATACATGGAGAAGGGTGTCAGATTTCTGTGAAAATTTAATTGGCAATCTGGGGATGATGCCATCTAGGTGAGTTGGGGTCAAACAGCTGGAAAGACAGAACATTGTAAGATTGTAGAAGGACTAATTTAGTCCTAGCTTGTCCCACAAGCACCTTTATGTTCTTTTTCCACTCAGAAAGCCTAGAATTTCAGGATGGTACCCTCACATGCATGTAAGACCATGGGTGTTTCCTCTTCCTCCTATCTGTCTACCCACCCATCCATCTATCCATTCATTTGCCCTTCCATTCATTCATTAATTCACTATCCATTCATTCATTCATTCATTCATTTGCCCTTCCATTCACTCATTCACCCATCATTCTTTCATTTACCCATCCATTCATTCACCATGTTTCCTGGGCCCCACAATGTGCTAGGCACTATAGTAGAACCTGGAGATACAGAAATGGAATCAAAAGACAAGATTCCATTTTTAAGAGCTTAAGACCTTAAGACCTTGCAGAGAAAGTGACAGGAAACAGAAACTCATAGAGAGAAATGCTCTGCAGCAGTGATTCTCCTATCAGGAGAAGGAAGCCTAGGAACACAGCCTTTGCTTCTAACCAGAAGAGGAAAAAATCCTAAATTGTGTTGAACCAAGGCATCCGTTGAGGGCCTTACAATATGTGCTGTTTGGAGATATTTTCCTGCATTTTGTTCTATCAGATGCATAATTTCATCCTTTGTCAGTTGAGTCTTTAATTGTCTGTGCTATGTTTAGGTAAGAATCTAGATTCCTCTTCCTCAATAGAGTGACTACATTTCCCCACTTGCTTCAGAAAAATTTTGCCCTCACCACGGGAGCTGACAGATCACCCTTGTAGTTTCCTCCTTCCAAGAGCATGAGGGCTTTGGACTGGGGTCTGTCAGCCCTGGTCCTCCAACCAAGGCTGGTGGCGCCAGTGTGACAAAGGGTTCTAGGGCTCAGAAAAGTCAAACTGGCCCCTAACCCATTTAACCCTCCTTTAGTTATCTGCATAGGATGTGTATTCCTCCATATCAACTTTAGAAATAAGTTTAATGAGTTTCTTTGAGAAATTTGACTGGAGATTTGACTGGTGTTGGATTGGCTTTACCAATTTGGGGGAAACTGGAATCTATACTCTTACGCCAGCTCAGCCGAGAGCTAGTCTCCTAGCACAAGTCAGGCCACCTTCGCGGTCCTCCCGGTGGCCCAAGGGTGCTCTCACGAGAGAATTAGTCCCTCTGGGGGTTTTGTTTTTATTATTTCCGGATGATGTATCTTTTCTAGACGTAGCTGTTCTTAGAGCCTGTTTTTCTCAATAATTGATTGCCAGTGTAAGGAATTGCCGCAGGTGTGGGCGGGCTGATCTTGAATACATTTGTTGCTGGGGTTTTTATCAGTTACAGCAATTAAAGTGCTGATGTTCTCAGTGGATGAGCCTTTCAGCTATAACCAGTGATAGTTTTATCTTTTCTCCCCATCCTCACACCTGTTGATTCTTTGTCCCTTGTTCAAGATAGGTCTGTAGAATAAGTTCAACAGGGTCGGAACTTGGGCATTCTTATCTTTTTGAGCGCCTAGTAAAAATATCTTTGAAGTGTTTTCACTTAGTAGCTTATTTCTTCTAGAATTTCATCTATAATTGTTGTGAAGCTAAGGAAGTTTCTTATCCTCATTTTGAAATTCTTAATTTTTACTACGAGAAATAAGAAGCGCTTATCAAATGCTCTCTGTAGTAACATCATCAGATGAATTTTCCCTTGATGTAAAAATCACCCTCACAGATTATTGAATCATCTTTACTTTCTTGGGATAAATCCTGGTTTATTTTTCTTTCTTTCTTTCTTTGTTTCTTTTTTTTTGGGGGGAGGGTCTACAGGTTGTTTAGGGTCTCACTACTAGATCGGACTCATAGTGATCTGCCTGTTTACAGCCACCCAAGAGCTGGGATTACAGGCATGCGCCACCACACCCAGTCTCAATCACCAGCTCAGCGTGCCCTGGGGGCAGGGCCAGCACAAAAAGCCTGGGGACCTAACCCATGACCCCTGCCCCTGCTTGTAGGGGCTTTAATCCACTGAGCTATTTGGCCAGCCTTTTTCCATTCTTTTATTTTCTTTCTCTCTTATATTTTTCTTTCTTTTTATACATTGTTGGGTTTGGTTAGGTAATATCTATTTGAGATTTTTGCCTCTATGTTTGTAAGTGAAACAAGCTCATTATTCTATTTTCTTTGTATGGACTCAGAATAAAATTCATTAGCCTTTTAAAATGAGCTGGAAAATTCAGGGAGCTTATTCCTACCTGGCCTTGCCTGACTGTGTGCCACCAGAGCTCAGGATGGCCTTGTTGTTACTCTTTTTCCATTCCCTGGGCCACATTGACATTTTACAAAACTTGGGTAGAGATCACCTATAAAACTATCCAGGCCTGAGTTTTTTGGAGAAGTCTCTAATTATATTTGAATTTCTTTTCTTTTCTTTTCTTTTTTTTTTTTTCCAGGTGGTGGACCAACCCTGATAGGCAAAGGCCCCTGTTGGTACATTTTGTTTCATTTTATTTTTTAAATTTTTTATTCATTTTAATGAGAAAAAAAGATAAAATAGCAATGGAATAGTTTCAAAACAGGATAGTAGGGCAGTTACAATAATTAATACGTTGCATATTGTTGTCTTTATAGTAGTTATGTATTTGAATTTCCTAAGTACTTATTTAAGTTCTTGGTTTATTTATTTATTTATTTTTTGCATCAGTTTTGACACTTCACCTAGTGCTAGGAGCTTATCCATTCTATCAAGATTATCAAGATTACTAGCTGACAGATACCATGATGCTCACGTTTTATCATTTTTGCAGTTTCTATCACCTCTTCCCTTAGTTCATCAACACATACATGGATGTCTTCTATCAGACTGCAGACAGGATGTTCTGCATTGACCTTTTTTACAGAGCAGACTTATAGACCTGTGGGTACTTCATTCTTCTTTTGTTAGCTATGTCCCATGAGAACAATGGCTTTATATTTTGAACAGTTAAAATTAAAACACTTGAAACTTACATGAAATTCACAGGTGTCTGCCAGCATGTTAGGGTGTACTAGTTCATGGCTGGGGCTCAAACTACAAAGGTAGATAGAGCATTGCTATTGGCATTTCTTGCCTTTTCTGACCCTCCTCTCACCTGTCCCTTCCTGGACCTTTTCATCTTGGGCTGTGCTTTACTCGGTGGGTTTCCAGTTGACTTTGTCCAGCCCGCAGCGCTGCTTGTTTTCAAGCCCCTGGAACCTATTCTTCAGCCCTGAGGCAGATATGCTCAGCCTTGAGGCTCTCACTGTCTCTCAGAGAGTTTGTTCCTACCTGGCCATGTGCCACCCGCATTTATGATGGTCCCATTGTGGAGTTGAGGCCAAAGGGATGGCAACTATTTTGTAGAGCAGGAAATGAAGGCTGGAGGAGGTTGGGAACCAGGCAGAAGCACAGGTGTGTTAGGAAAAAGTGAAGACTCTATCCAGGGCTGGTTATTGAGGCCTTTAGGCTGGGCAAGACTGAGAGTTGAGGGTTCCGAGGCTGCCATGCCTTGGTGGGAGCCAGGAGGCTGTGTCTACAGAGACCTGTTGAGCCCAGGAGGCATCAGTGTAATCACGGCCCCTGCTTCAGCCCCAGATTTCTTGCTTTATGTGACTCCTCATCTCTTCAGGTGCAGGGTTTGAGGAGACCCCGGAGACCCACTGTTTTGACTCCTTCCACCCAACAGGTCTGTGTGGTGCCTCTGACGTGCTGCGGGACGGTGAGGGCATCTGGACCTGAGGAACAGGGCCATCTCAAGCCTTTTCTCCCTCTACCAGCTTCTTATCTCTCACCATCACAGTGTTCTGCTTATTTGAAATAAACATTGTATTTTAGAACAAGTTTAGAGTCACAGAACTGTTGCAGAAGGCTGTACAGAGAGTTCTGACGTGTCCTCACCTAGCACTGTGTGACGTGATTAGTATCACACTTCAGTGCGTGTTTGTCACTACTGACAACAGTGGCATGCCATAGGCCGCTGAAGTCCATTCCCTCCTGTCCTCCAACCCCATCCAGGATCCCACCTGGCATGTGGTTCTAGGGTTCTTCTTAGCTGTGACAGTTTCTCACCCTCCCCAGGCAGTTTTGAAGGTGAGGGCCCCAAGCTAGGATTTGTCTGGTGTTTTCCTCAGTGTCAGATTAGGGCTGTGGGTTTGGAGAGTAAGACAAGAAGTCAAGGACCCTTCTTATCACCTCCTATCAAGGTTCCCACCATCACCAGGACTCATCACCTCGAGATTTCCCTGATCTCCTAGGGAAAGGCATTCTTAGTTTTCTCAACGGTGAAGTGATTCTTTTCCCCCTTTCCATACTGCCATTCTAGAACCCATGAGGGCTTGGCACTGGGCCCTGCAGATATCCTGGGATGTGGGTTACTCTGTTGACCCTGTGGGCCCCAATGAGGGCAATTCAGGAAGGGACCCCCTGAGAATGGGGTCTGGCTCTGCCTGGATCAAAGCCTCAGCTCCTGTTCCCCAGGGATGGGGGGCTAAACAGGCAGACGGGGAACAGGCCATCGCCCCAGGCAGGCGTGGGAATCCACACATGGCCCCTTCTCAAAGGCGGGTGCTGTCTCTGGGCCCCCGTGGGGCCCAGGGGCCTCTCTCATTGGGCACATCCGCGCCCAGCCTGGCCCATGGTGGAAATGCAAATCTAATTAGTCTGGCATGGAGCCCGTCTTAAAAGTATTAACAGAGCCTTAAACTGTGCTGTTGGATGGGGATGAAGAAACGCCTTAGAAAGAAATTACCGGATGGTGACAAAGCCCAATTTATTAGTCTTCTCCAATGGGGACCATGCAAAGGACATTAATTACTTTAATGGGACTTATTTTGCTTCGTTGCCCAAAGTAATTGGTTTATTAACCTCTCCTTCCCTCGAAGGAGGCAGAGTTAGGGGGCTGGGTGGTGGCCCCGGGAGGGCCTTGCCCAGCACTATGTCCCTCAGCCTGGCAATTGGCCCTGCACCCCAAGGTGCCAGAACTCTGTCCCTGCCAGCTGGACTGGAGCTCCCTGACACCCACTGTGCACGAGAAGCTGGGAATGCAGCGATGAGAAAAGCAGGGTCTCGAGAAACACACAGTCCCCTGAAGGCCACAGGTCCTTACGAGAAAGAAATACAGCTTCCAGGGAGGTGATTGTGTCAGGCAGACTTCCTACAGAAAAGCTAGGATCTGGGAGGGTGGAACAGGTGTAAGGACACAGAGAAAGGGGACTTGAGGGCAGAGAGAGCAGAGGATGCAGTTTCAGGAAGGGGTCTTGGTGTTGGTATCCAGAGCAGAGGAAGAGGCCTGCAGGTAAAGTGGCCTGGCTGGGAGAGCTGGCTTCCCCAGCCTGCACAAATGAGAAGCAATAACATTCTCATTTCAGAACATCCTTTGGCTTAGAATGAGCTATTCTGGAATCAAACCATGCATTGGCTGCCTCCCCACCACAACAGAAGGACACTCCAGGAGGACACTCAGGTCCCGGGCACTTAAAACAATATTTGTTCTACAGAAATGCATGTTACACCCGTACTGTGCCCTGGGGAAAGAGAGTACCCAGAGCCAGGCAGGAGGCC
>NDGN011479965.1:0-11863 GCA_002564285.1 Tympanoctomys barrerae
TTCAAAAAGACTAAAATATTTATTATGTAAAAATTGTATGTTTTAAAATGAATTTGATGAATTGATACAAGTAACTGTCAAATTATCCTCTATTCTCTTTTAGTATTTTGGTTATGATAGTATAAGTGTATTATATTATATATTTATATAAATCCACATAATGAGATGATAACTTGTATATGACATTGATTATATATATTTGAATTTTGCTAATTAATAATGAAGTTTAGTTTGCCATAGTCATTAATTTGCATTTTATTTAATAGCTGATATATTTTATGATAATTGATTAGCTATTACAGTACTGTCTTCATATATCATAATATATTAAAATAAATAAATACATTCAAAATATTACACTATTGTGATATATTAAAAGAAATAAACTCATATGTTAGAAAACTTAATGTCTTCATATCCAAAATTTAATTCATAACTAAACCAAAGCTTCAAATTCTGACAGGGCTCTTTCTGTTCCTAGAGCTGAGGCAAAACTTTATGAAACATTGTCATGTATTATTGGGGGAATATTTCTTGATATTTCTTGGATAAAAATAGGCCCCCAAAGGGTCGTATGCTCTGGGATATTCACAAAGCAATTTAGTCACTGGGAGCAAAAGACATCTTTGAGTCAATCTTTTGATGACTTCATACCTGAAGGTAGGACCTGGATGGAGGGGCTAGACCACTGAGAACATAACCTAGAACGGTCTGTTTATGCAGAGCCCCTACTTTCTTTAGTTCGTCCTAACGCTGTGCCTACTGGCTGCCATGAGATGAGAAGTCATCACCTACTTGATCTTCCACTATGATGCTCAACCCTTCTACAACAAAGTCATCCAGAAATGGCCTGAAGCCTCTGACACACTGAGCCCAAATAACTTCTTCTTCTCCAAGATGTACATATATATTGGATGTTCTCTGCCAGCAACAGAAAACCAAATTTGTCCCCTAATTTTATCATTGTTTTACAGCTTTGTTCCTAGTTTCTTTGATTTTAATTTCCAATGGCTCAGTGAGATATTAAATGTTGCTTCTTTTCCATCATGCTAACTAAACCATGAAGTGTTTGGTTCTTAGTAGTCTGTGTGAAATGCCATGGAAATGAATCAAGATATCTCAGTTTTGTGAAAAGTCGCTAAGATTTTAGGAACAATGGATAGTAATACATGTGAATTCTTCCACGTGAGAGAATGAATGACAAAATAGTGGTCTTTGGCGTTGGGATCTATGTGTTTCGATGTGTTTGCTGGTGATGAAGAAGACAACAGAAACAGGGAGGTAGTAAATATTCTGACAACACTGTACTATTTTGGTTAGTTACAAAGTAATGAGGTCTGGGAGATGCTCCAGATGGCTGTAATCATACTAGAGAATTGGGCAGCTCAGTGGCAGATGAAATTCATATTTAAAAATGTAGAGAAAAGATATTGAAATTGTAATCTAAACTCTGTATATACCATGAGGTTTTGATCTTGCAAATTCTCTAAGGAGCAAGACATTTGTGACTATCATTGCCGCTTCAATAAAGGTATCCCATAATACACATCTTTTTGAAAATGGCTGAGTAGATGCTTAGATGTGTTTAGAAAGGGCTTTGAAATTGCAAATAATAGGGAAAGCTGTCTTGAGACAGATAGAGCGTTTTGCCTATTGTAGTACAATTGGTTTTGTTCTGGATAACAAGTGAGAAATGACAGGGACGAGAAAGTCAGAGGAGCTTGTGCAGAGTGACTTATGCCTGAAGTAAGAGTGAAAGACAGGCTGACAACTGGAGTACACATTTACATATATTGAACCCCTTTAGTATTATGAAGCTTTTCAATTTTGAGCAAGATTTGAACCATAGAGAATTTGATCTCATTAACAGGGCTGCAACTGTGGGAACTTGACAATTAATACGTGAGACTGAGTATTTGGCACTTCAAAGTTAAAAATTCAAGGCTTAGCTTTGTTCAGGTACTGGGCTTGGGTGATAATTTCTAAATGTGTATATTATAGTCTCTTTGTCATGTTCATACCTAAGAAAAACAGTGATTATTTTAGCATGTCAAACACTGTTTTCCTTTCACCAATGCTGGTATAATGAACTGAAATGGCAGGAAAAAGGTTAAATGCACACCCAGAGATTGTCTTTAGGGATATTAATAATAAATTGTTCACTTAATAGATATATGTTGTAATTTGTTAGGGATTAGTAAAAAGAAAGCACATAGCTTGTTGATAATTCATTTTCACTGACAACAGAGTAAAATGTTTGAGAAGTTCAATTTCATTGATAAAGTTGGCAGCTATTTAAAAACTGAATGAAACCACTTACTATGTTCAAAAGTAAGGAAGCAAACAGGAAGACATGTACTTTGTAGTTTGGATTTTGAGCGTCCACCAAAGACTTGTGTGTTATAGACCTGGTCACTAGCTGTGGCAGGACTGGAAGGTCCTAGAGTGTTTAGAAGGTGGGGTCAGTGGAAAGAATCCACTGAGACTCCAACCCTTTCTCTCTTTGATTTCTGGTGCCATGAGGTGAACAAGCCTCACTCTCAATGCACACACACGACATCCTGCACAAGCCCCCTACAGTAGGCCAGTAAATGCAATCTTTGAATAAACCTCTTCCCATTAATGTATTTATTTCCAGTATTGTGGCCACATTAATGGAAAAGTGACTAAAAAATGTATGTATTATTTTCTGAAGGAATCTCAAACATTTGATATATCAAAGATAAGCAAAATTGCCATGATACATGTTTCATTTAGTAAAACTGATTAGTTCCTAAGAATCCTGTCACATGGATGTGCTTTACATGAAGCAAAAATATTATTCCTAAAAATACGATCAACAAATATTTAAATTATACTACACATCTCATAACTATTAAGTATAATTTAATAGACTACACTGAAATGTAACAAATATAACAGCAGTTATCTATGTTTATATCATGTATTTTATAGAATATGTATTTTAGTGTACACATTTGTACAGTACAACTATATAAGTACATAGCAATATACTATGAATGTTATGTAGGTACACACTACATAATGCATACATGATACTATACTGTACTATATTTTATTCTATATGCTATATTATTATGCTGTAATATACTATACTATACTATGTGCTATATAATACATACATGATAGTGTATGTAGATAACACTATTTCACCAGTCTTTATACATTTGCTATGAAACTTCTTTCAATACATAATTCTTGAATGAAGAATTATAATTTATACTTTCCATTGGAACAACACTTATATTATTTGTGTACTAGAACAGTTCTTTCCTTGATGAGGGCTTTTTGTTGTGAAAAAAAATCAAAATACCTTTCTTCTAATAATTTTTTATAACCGAACTACACAGTGTGAATTATGATGATTCCAGAAATGTTTTCTCTATTTTAAACATTTTAATGAAAAACAAAAGATCTCCAGTGTAGACATTGGAATAGGAGCTGGGGAGATGGCTCAGTACAGCCTGAGCTCAATCCTCAGTTACACACACACACATACAAACACATACACACACACACACACAAACAAAACAAAACAAAAAAGCATTGGAATACGTTTACACTACATGTCTTTTTACAATATTTTAATATATTTTCACAATTTTTTTCCTTTTTAAAGAGAATAAAAATATTGAAAAATATTAGAAACGATACAGAATTCCACTATACAAAATGATAGGAATTCAAGAATGGTTTTATACTGCATATTGTTGTCTCCATATTAGTTGTTTAGATTATCAGATATAAGCCTGCAAAACTGATCAAAAATTATAGAAAATTAGAAAGAAAAGGGAAAAAAATTAAGTCTTAAGTGCTTCTTTCAAGAGACCAGCAGAAATTAGCAGTATAATTTTCCAAAGTAGCCTGTGTGAACAAATACATGTTTCTTTTTCCCTTCTTTTTCTCTTTCTCTCATCCCACTTGTTCTTTCCCTTTCAACAGTTTCTTTCCCCTTCACAGTAACTATTGCACCTTTCAGATTTTATTCAATCTTTTCTTAGATTTTTAAAGAAAATTATATGACCATTTGTCTTTACTTCACAGGACAGCTATTTAAATGTAGGTTTTAAACTGATGACTTCACAATGCTAGGGAGCCAAAACCAGCTAGGGAGGCCAATTGAATCTGCAGTGGCTGAAACAGAAGCCCTGAGAGGAGCACAGCAGCAAGGAGGAAGGGTGCTGCTCAGTGGCGAATCTTATCATGAGCAGGTCCTTCTGAAGGCCACGTGTTTACTCAAGACGGTGAACAGACGGCTTCCACAGGGAGACCCTAGTCAGTCACAGCATATTGAAAGAAGGCACCTGAAATCAGGATTGAATTCTTCTGCGTGCAACTGCCTTGCCCTCTGTTTCTCAGGATTCCTAAACTCAACTCTTCTAGCAGTAAATCTCTTTCAGCACACAGTCCTGAAGATGCGCCATTGAAACCTGCTATTTCACTTTTACTAAGCAGTCTGAAAAGTGAAAATGAGTAATATTGGTCACAGCAGTTACAAACAAAAGTGGTTCCACGTGAGTTTGAAGTAGCAAATCCCCTTTCTGCGGAGGACAGCAAAGGAGTAAAAACGCTTGTCCAAGCATGAAACTGACCCCTGCTTTTCCGAGAAAGCGCTGCTGATAAAACATTCTCTTGATGAAGAATTTGCTTGGAAAGATATTTTAGTTCATAGTGGTTATTTGTTAACAATAAAAATAAAGGCAGCAAGTAAAAAAGAAAAACAGAAGAAACACTTGCAAAATATCATTTATTCCCAAAGGAAGACATAAAAGGCTGGGATTATAATAACTATAGTAGTATCAGTTTGGGGCGATTTACTCAACTTTTTCACGCTATGCTTATGTAGGCTTATAAGCATCCATTCCAAAGCAAGCCGACTGCTTTAAATATCTTTCTCTTCTTTCATTTGTGAAATAATTTTAATTTTCGAAGAGCCATGGATTCAGGGACACGAATAAGAAAATGACTGGAAGATCTACTCAGGGGTCATTTAATACAAGAATATTTTTATTCATATATCCTGCCATAAAACTATGAATAAAATTCTAGTTCATTAGCATATTAAAATAGTAGCATTGAATGTGAATGAATGGGTAAGTAGAATTTCTACTAGTGGATCTATATCTAAAGAAATAGGACAGGCAAAAGGACATATTGAGCTTGTAGTTTTTGACTGAATTATTCTCAACATCTTTAAAATATTACTACTTTGGAATGAGTCCCTAGCAGTGTGTGTGTGTGTGTGTGTGTGTGTGTGTGTTGTTAGATTATAAATCCCTATTAGTGGAAAGAGTTAATTATCCAACATTAGGAGAGTTTCCCTCTCTTTGCTTTTCTTTACTATATATATGATGTGTAGTATATGCTGAAGTACAAAATACATTCTTAATTAATAATCAAATGTATGAGAATGTTAATGAATAAATGGATGATTTTTACCAAAACATATATAGACAGAATATCCAATAGCTATGACACGGAGAGAAGAGTAACAGAGGACTTTAATAATGCAAATGGAGGCATTATTCCATCATGAGCTTGAAAATGTAGAACTTCAAGTAATCTATATTACAATATGCCATCAACATATACACATGCATGCATATGTGATAAAAAATCATTAACGCCCAAACTTTGAAAATAGAAGTCACTGTCACTAATTAGCCACCCAAACTCTCCCTTATTTTGAACTCACTTCTACCCTCATTCCTGCCACTCCTTTAAGCAGTTCTTGATTTCTCTCTCTCTCTCTCTCTCTCTCTCTCTCTCTCTCTCTCTCTCTCTCTTTCTTTTATTTTTTAAATTGCGATACCGGGAATTGAACTCAGGACCTTGTGCTTGCCAGTCAGGCACTTATGCCGCTGAACTATCTCATCCTCCCTGGACGTGCACTTTCATTTAAGTTTCACAGTCACAGCTGCCTCCAGATCCTGATAAATTATAAATCTTTGTCTTTCATGGATATTTTGACTTTGGGGAAGAGTCGGAGCCTCACAGTGACAGATTCAGCAGATAAAGTGAATGGTGACAAGTCGGAATGTTTTAGTGTTACAGAAATTTCCAGAAATAGATGTTTGATTAGCTTTCATTAAAAATATGAAGAATGATTAAATTAAAAATAATATTTCATTAAAAGACAAATTTCCATTTTCAGCCTCAGAATACTACCACTTGCCTGCTTAGAATACACTTACTAAACTGTTCTTAGCAATGTGACTTTTATCATATTTTAGAAATACCTGATACACTTTGTAAATAGATAGGTAGTTAGATAAACAGATAAATAGGTTCATAGATATGTATAATGATAAGTACCATCAATTTGCATGTTTCCTGGGAAATTATACAGAAATTTCATTAAAAATTCCTATTCCTGAAGATAAGAATAAAGACTGCAGTCCTCAGGTGATGTAATATTGTATTCTGAAATGAAAATTCCTTACGTGTTGATCATTGCCATGTTGTCATTTTGATCCTCCACCAAACTTACTATTGGTTAATATTGAAAGACCTACATTCATCCTTACCTGTCTTTCCCTTTTTATTCAGACATGTCTTTTTTGGCTCTAAAATTTATTCTATCAATTGTTTATTATTTATGGACTCGGTACAGGGTCTCACTATGCAGTTTCAACTCATAGTGATCCTCCTGTCTTTGGCCTCCCAAGCACTGGGATTACAGGAGTGCACCACCATGCCCAGTCTGGGTGGCTGCCTCAGCACGCCTAGGGGGTGGGTCTGCGCTGCCTGTGGTGCTGGGAATCGAACCCTGGTCCCTGCGCTTGCCTAAGCAGGTGTTTAGTTCTCTGAGCTATGTTGCAGGCTCTAAAATTTATGCAATTAGTTTAATCGACCTTTACATCTGACTCTCATTTCTTTTTCATTAATTGATCCCATATCATCAGTGAAGGAATCTACTTAGTTATACTAAAAGTTGAAGTCCTCTATTTACTATCAGTGCTCTTTCTTTTCTTTTCTTTTATCATATTTAGTATTGGGAATTGAACAGGACTTTCACAAAAGTTTTGTGTTACAATAATTTTTTTTACTCAAAGTTAAAATATTGACTCAACCATTGGATGAGTGAAAATATGGTCCAATTATTTCAGCTGCCCAACAAATACTAACATTTTCAGCTTCTATTTGTTCATTGAAGAATTTGTTTCCATGGGAAGTGTTTACTTTATCATTCACTATTAATCTTTTCCCCAAAAAACTCATCTTTAGATTGCTGCCAGTGATATTTCTATAATAAATACATAACTTATACAGTCAGCTAGAAAATGAGAAGACAATGTTTATTTTGCAACTAAACAAGCTTCAGTTATTTTTCCAATATAGGTAACTCAACATAAATTCTTTTGATAGAATGGTCAGCACTTAACATCTATTTCTGCCATTACTGTAGGTAAGACCAGAAAGAACAGACTTTGAGATCTGGGGAGTACAACCTTGAAATTTAACTTCCTAATGTTTAGTAACCGTGGATAATACCGTAATACTAGCCTGTTTGTCTGCTGTAAAATGAAGATTGTAATGTTAGCTCTAATAATATGAGTGATAAAACAAGCTAAAGTACTAAAGAGATGTAATATATTAAGGTCATATGTGCTACTAGTCTTCTTAAAGATAGTTCTTTTTAAATATAAGATACTTAAATGTAAGAAGAATTAGTTAATCAAAATAGTGTTAGACAAAAATCAGACTTTGTGATCAGAGGACTGGATTTATGGAACTATCACAAGTTTTGTTGAGAACTTCTGTTCATTTATCAGTACAGATGCTATCTTCAATATAAAAGAAGTTCGGCTTTTTAGAAGGGTGGTCAGGATTAAATGAGATAGCATGTGTATAAAATTGATATGTTGCTACTGTTATAAAGAAGAAAGTAGATCATATTCAGATTTTCCCCAGGCCTTAATATAAAACTTTCTTAACTGTTATCAATTAGTGATTACTAGTTTTAGTTTGTTTTCCATTATTAAAATTAGTTTTTAAATTTCTTTATTGGTCTGCCTTACAAATGGAAATAACTACTCACCAAGATGAATAGGCTTAATTATTTTTGTGTTGTTTGATTTATTGTGTTACAGATGGCTAAGCATTTTCTCTTCTTAACTTTCTCAAAATTTTCAATAAAGTTTAGCTCCTGACATATTAGTACCTGATTTCTCTTCTTTGTAGCAATCAAATGTTGATGCAAGTGACTCTGTAAGTAACATTTTTCAAGAAATGGGAAAAATCATAAAAACTAATTATATCCAATTGCCAATTGCATGGGCACATATATCCATAACTATATTAGAAATCAAACACAGCACTTCACTTCAGCCATGTTGTGGATAGTGCAAGAGGTTGGGCTTACTGCACTCTGCCATGTGATACAAGGAAAAGCTGAATTATTATTCACTATTCATTTCTCCAAATATTTAATTTGCCACAGATTATTTAAAGTGTTTCATTACAGGTATTTAGACAGGATTAGCAAATCCATTGGTGCTGATTGTGTCTACACAGATATGTGATATTTGGCACCCAATATCCATATGCTTTGAGATTGAAATGTGAGGCTCCATGGTGCCTGAGCTGTCTTTGTGTTGTAATTGCCTGGGCTGACTCCACTGGGCTAGATGTGTATTACTGCAATTGAACTAAAATGGGTCTGTTTTTCACCAAGCACACTTTAGTCATGCATCAATGCATTTTTAATTAAAAGTGGTGACAGGTACAATGGTGAGGCACACCAAATAATTTTCTCAAACATTCCATTTCCTCAAAGATAAGCAATCATAATCTTGTGTCTGTTAGTCAGTAAGGGAATCTTTCTATTAACTATTAGAATATTAAGTGCCTAAAATCTTAGCAATACATCAAAGCATTTTTGTTGTTAGTACTGTACCATGGATACTTTCTGCAGTTTCATCAAAATGAAATATTTTTTCTTGGCAGAACTAAAATTGGTGAAAAGGAACTTAATAGGCATTTTTATTATATTTTTACTGCTCACAATGAAGACTCAAGAAATTAGCAGTAGGGTGAGAAGCAGAATCAACTAGAACATGGCTCTCTCCGTAGAACAGATCACTGAAGAAACCCGAAACATAGCGGAAATAAGGAGACACTTCAGAACACCTGTGTCAGGACCCGTGGACAACAGCGGTACTGCTATTTGATAGAAATCCTACAGAAAGGTTATGTCTCCAAGTAGCTTCGAATTTAAAAAATGAAACCTAGGTAAACAGCAAAGAATGCAAATTTGCGAATGTTCTGCATCTATTGAGGTAAAGTTCTCCAAAACCAATACTCTAATACGATTGGACAATTTTCCTTTTTAGTTTTGTTTAATCTATTTGGTTTATTTTCACTTTGAGTTTTTCAGGGGATTTGGAAATTTTAGTTTGACAGAAGATACTAGATTCAGGGACTTCATCACAAAAGAAACACATTTATGAAAATTGATACACTTTCTTAACAACGATGTGATTTCAGAATTGATGTTTAAATATCATTATTTTACATTTTACAAGAGATTTCATACATAAATAAAGTATACTGTAAAATAGGGTGGAGTGAAAGATTGACTGAAGTCACGCAGCTATATCTTATATCACTTGGGATTAGTTTAACCTACAGAATTATAGAAATAATTTCAAATCACGTATCAGATAATGATTAGGTTTCCTCAAAGATAAGCAATCATAATCTTGTGTCTATTAGTCAGTAAGGAAATCTTTGTATTAACTATTAGAATTTTTTTTGGGGACCAGGGATTGAACTCAGGCACTTGTGTTTGCCAGGCAAGCACTTATTCTACTGAGCTATCTCCCTGGCCCAACTATTACAATATTAAATACCCAAAATCTTAGCAATATATCAAAGCATTTTTGTTGTTAGTACTGTACCATGGATACTTTCTGCAGTTTCATCAAAATAAAATAATTTTTTCTTGGCAGAACTAAAATTGGTGAAAAGGAACTTAATATGCATTTTCATTATATTTTTAATTCTCACAATGAAGACCTATAATTTTTACAACTCAAAAACTAAAAGATATATAACCCAATTTAAAAATTGACAAAGCACTTTATAGCTACTTAGAAGTTTGATTCTAGGATAGTTAGTGAAAAAAACAGAAAGTAGTAAGTACTGGTGAAGATGTGGAGAAATGAGCTCCTCGCGACACTGCTGGTAGAGACGTGAAATGGTGCAGCTTCTACGGAAAACTGAGAGATCTGCAAAACGTAGACAGAATTAGTATATGATCCTATGGTTTTATCATAGAGAATTATGCCAAAACATTCAACTAATTCTTAAAAATGTACACGTGTGTAGAACAGAACTACTGAAAAGAGTAAAAAGGTGAAAATAGCCCAAATGCTAATGACTGTGCAGATAGTTCCATAGTGTGGCACAGACATTGGGAGAAATGAATACTGTTGAATGCAGAAACAGCTGGAACGCGGTACTGTGTGTATGAAATTAAAAAGCATTCTGTTAAGAAAGAAAAAAATGCATAGCATCATACATACCACTTATGTGAAATTTAACAATATATAAATCCATAGATACTGTAATAAGAATCATATTTGCTGGTTTTCAGGGTTGTAAGGAGAGAAAAAAAGGGAAAAATGCTTCCTGGGTAAAGGATTTTATTTACAGGTTTGGGAATATTTTCGAACTCTATATAGATGAGACACATTGAATGTACTAAAATACCACATAGTTGTTTGTGTTAAAATGTTTAATTTATGTTATATGGATTTCATGTCAGTGAATTAATAAACATAAACCAGAAAGTGAACTGATGTTCATGTATGTGTATAGCTATTATTTTTTTTCTTTTAAATTTTATTTTATTTTATTCTAAAGAGTAAAAACATAAGCAGCAAAAACAAAGACAGAAGCAGAGCATTATACAGAAATACACATGGTATGGAATTTCAAAACAAGAAGAGAATAATTAACAATGGTTGTTATGGTAAGCATTTTTATCATCAGAGCAGGTGGTCAGACTAACAGATACAGTTTTACAAGACTGGACAAACAATTTAACATTAATGCTTGTTTTCCATAAGCCTTATTTTTTTTCTTCCTTTTGCTGTTTCATTTTTAATTTACTTTAAAGAGAGTATAATCATAATTGATAAGATATTAGATATGGTGCGCATTTGGAAGAACAAGGTGAGAGGTATTCAACCTGGTTTTTGTATTGCTCATTGCTGTCTTCAGTGTAGATGCTCAGATTACAGGTATTAGCATATAGAGTTAGTCAAGGAAAAAAATTTAAACATTAACTGCTATTTTAAAAGAAGTGATGGAATTAGTACAATCATCTCAGCTATCCTGTATATATACTTCCATGATTTTCCCCCTTTTTTACACATTATTTTTCTTTTCTCTCATCTTCATTGTTTATTCCTTACGTTCAGTTTCCTTCCATTTTACTATGTCTACTATAATTTTCACATTTTATTTATTATTTCAGGTTTTTACATTAGGGAGACAATATGATACTTATATATGTGGGTCTGACTTATCTCACTTTTGAGTATAGCTTCTAGTTGTATCCATTTGCCTTCAAAGGCCTCTAGTTTGTCTTTCTTTATAGCTGAGTAATTCTCTATTGTATAAAAATACAGCATCATTTTTATCCATTGTTCAGGTAATGGGCATTTTGGTTGTTTTCAAGACTTGGCTGTGAAAGATTGTGCTGCTATAAACATGGCTGTGCATATATCACTATGGTGTGATATTTTCAGTTCTTTTGGAAAAATATCCAGAAGGGGAATAGCTGGGTTGTCATTTCTTTCTTTCTTTTCTCTCCTTTTTTTTTTTTTTTTTT
>NDGN011479969.1:0-11061 GCA_002564285.1 Tympanoctomys barrerae
AAAACATGAGATTCTATCTTTATTTCACTTAATGACTTCATAATACAAAAACAGTAATATTGGCTATTAGTTTATACCAAAGAGAAGACGTAGAGTACTTACTATAGTGAAAAAGTGAAAGTTATTAACTTGATAAGAAGCAAAAATACAGATCTAGGGTACAATAAGACATTTTGAGTGAGACACATACCATATTCAGAATTTTATTACAGTATATTGCTTTTAATTGTTCTGATTGATCTAGTTTGTTATTTATTATATTTGATAACTTACTACAACAAAGTTTTGATGAGAAGTTTATCATAGATACTATATGTATGAAAATAAATAGCATACATGTAAGATTTAGTATTAATCATGGTTTCAGGCATACCTTGGTGGCTTGGAAGCATATTCGACAAGGATATATATGAACCACTATATAATGAGTACAGGGTCTCCAGGGTCTACAGGATCTCACTACGTAGATCAGAATTGTAGTACTCCACCTGTGTTCATCCTCCCGAGTACTGGGATTACAGGCCTGCACCACCACGCTCAGTCTCAATAACCTTTTCAGTGCACCCCGGCACAGCATGATGGGGATCAAACCCAGCCACTGCATCTGCCTAAGCAGGTGTTTTAATCCACTGAGCTATTTGGCTGGCCCATAATGTGGCTAAATTTCTATGAAACATATTAACTTTATGAAAGTGCAGGGTGACTAATTTAGTCATTAGTATCAGTATGTCAGGGTTTGATGTCACTACATGAATTTCTAAGTGACAGGGATTTTGAGATGAGGAGTTAAACTGTAGATATATAATAAATTACTATATTAGTAAGTTGAATCAAATTAATTAAACTTCACATTTTCAAGTTCCGTTTAAAATTTATTTGTGTTAGTCTTTGTTCCCTGAAATGTAACTATATTAAATTGTGGAACACACGAAACCAACTTACATGAGGTTTGTTTGGGAATGTCACTGGTTTCACGAGTGTCAATAAGGAAAGATAATGTCTATACATTTGTATTCTCATACAGCAAAAGAAGACAAGCTATATGGGTTGGTGACATTGTCCAAAAATTTATTGAATTAAAATAGAAGTAGGATCTCAGAGACAGGTCATTTGGAAAAAAAAATCTTGCTTTTCTGAATGTCTTGGGAGGCTGTGGCCTTCAGGGAACTCTACACATATAGGATAAGTTGTGAATCAATCAGTTTTATTTAGGCTCAATTGCTTTTGTGAAAATAAGTCAATAGTAGTAGCAATGTTTCCACGCAAATTAAACAAGGAAAAGTGAGGGTCCATTAGCTTTGTTGCCGTAGCCTAATTTTTATGCATGTTTAGAGTTTATTCAGTTCTGGCAACAGTGGTTTGGTACATTTTGTCTCTGGGGTTATGGATTATTTATACTGCCAAATTTGCTCTTATATTTGTACACATTCATCAATATCTATGTTTTTATAAACTGAATAATATTTTTGCTGTTATTAAAGGTATTTCAAGAAAATAATATTCATCACCATGTTTACCTGAGTTATAAGTGTACAATACCTCAAAACAATTTCATGCCCAGTGCATATGTACAATCCTTTTGTGATAATCAACCGACTAGTATAAGCGCAAGTGTAAAAGATTCAGGATGAGATTAATATCTGATCAACTCCAGTAGTATTATTTTATATAAGAACACAGATACTCATTAAACACTTATTGTTTACTATGTTGTAATCCATGTAGATGTGAAAATGGCTCCAAATCTCTTTTCTTTAAGATCTTTTTATTTTTTGAAAGAGAATAAAATTTAGTAAAGACTATCAGAAATAATATAGTATTCTACTAAACAAGGAATTCAGCAATGGTTGTTACATTGCATATTTTTATTTTCCAATTAGTTGTCCAAATTACCAGACATAAAGAGGGAAAATTTAGGAAAAATTAAAAAGAAGAAAAAGAATTTATCATTAACTGTTCTTTTCAACAGACAAGGAGAAAGCAGCAGTGCATCTGAACCTATTTTCCAAATTTTTAAACACTATAGATAAATATTTGATAAGAAAATACATTTGATATTCTTAATCTGGTATAACTCTAACTTTCAAAAACTGTTGAATATAGTCTGTTTAAAAAAAAGACAAAGTAAATAATTGGGCTTCATTTATCTTTTTAATCTCATAATGTTGAACTGATGAAAATAATATATTCCTGTTTAAAAATACACACATCTATTTATGAAATGTCAAGTTTTCCACTTATTTTTGTGCAAACATGGAAAAGAACATTTGTATATGCTAATTAGAAGAAGTTATTTCAAATCTTTCACCCTGTAGTAAAACAGAAAAGAAAGCAAGACAAAACCTTAGGCAGTATATGTCAGTTTCAGATTATTTTTCAGTAAACTATATTTCAAAACCTTTTATAATAATTGAAAATTTATCAGCATTATCTATTTAAAACTTCATATTTTTAACTACACTTCCTAAGGATAAGTATGCAGGTCTGTTTTTAACAGGTTATCCTGCTCATATAATGTACTTCAGCTATAGGAACTTAGTTTATTGACAACAGAAGAGGTATTTTCATCACACCTTACAACTCTAGTGTAATAAACCACATTCACTTTCTATTTCTGCCATAGCAACTTGTCATAAGCCAAATGACTAACTAAAATGACAGCAATTTGTCATTTATTATATAATAGCTTCTCTTTATATTAAAGATAGTTGTCTTTGGTGCTGTCACATAAAGGTACATTTTTACTGACTACAGAAGTTAGAAGATGATGTTTGGGAAGTTTGTTTTTCTCCATGGATAAATTAAAATCTTTCTGTAAGACTGGCCATATTGGCGGAAAATATTTGTAATACATATCCAATTACTGATTAGTGTCCAGATTGTATGAGGACCTTGATACTCTATCCCCAATTAAAAATTGAAGAATATTATAACAACACTTCACCCCCAAAATAGACAACATACAATCAAATGAAAATATTCCCCAACGTTACAGACCATTATGGAATTGCAAATTAGTGTAAAATGAGTATCAATATATACCTATGAGAATAGTGAAAATACACACCACCAACAGCTGTGTAACACCAAATGCTGTTGATAATATGGAGCAATGAGGATTTGCATTCATTTTTAGCAGGAATTCAAAATTTATAATCCCTTTCAACTCAGTCTGGTAGTTTTTTAGACAAGTAATCATATTTATCCATAAATCCTCCATCAATCATGGTTAAATGATTTGAACATATATCTGATCACAAACATGGCATTTAATATTCATAGCAGTTTTCTGTGTCACTGCCAATACTTGGAAGTAATCAAAATATCACTACATAGAGAAATGAATTAAGGAATTCTAGTAAGTATATGTTAGATATTATTCATCAATAAAAGGAAAAATCAGGCATACACATTAAAACAGTAACCATAAGTATATGCTGCTAAGTGAAAGAAGCTTATTTATTTATTTATTTATTTACTTATTGAAACAGGGTTTCACTATGCACTTCAAGCTGGCCTTGAGCTCACTTTGTAGCCTATATTTGCCTCAAACTCATAGTGATCCTGCCTCAGCCTCCCTAGTGCTGGGATGACAGGTGTACGCCACACCTGGCTAAGAAGCTGTTTTAGAAGAACTCCAGGCTATGTGATTCAAAATATATTATTCTCTGAAGAAGGAAATCCTGTGCAGACTAAGATTAGAGGGAGAGAGTGAAGTATAGGTGTACCACAGAGGAATTTTAGGCAGTTAAATTACTTTGTGTGATACTCTAATGATGGGTCCATTGTATGTAATTTTCATTGAAGTTACAGCCTAAAAAATGAACTCTAATGAAATATGTAAATTTTATTTTACAATAATGTTTCAGTATGAACCCATTAATTATAACAAAAACCACACTAAAGCAAAGATATTATTAAAAGAGGGACATGAGAGAGGTAAAGGGTATGTGGAATTCATATTATCTGGTCCATTTTCTTTTTGTTTACACACAAAATTCTCAAGTTCACTAAGGCTTTTTTTTTTTGTATAGGAATTGAACTCAAGATCTTTAGCTTGCCAGGTGGGTACTTATGACACCAAACTATAATCCCGGCCCTAGGATTAGAGGTCCCATTCAACACAGGTATTCCCTTCCTGTGCATTTTCCAATAAGAACAAAGAACATCATACCACAGTGATACATGTGTATCCATGTTTATAGCAGTGCGATTTGTCAAAGATAAATCTAGGAAGCAACATAAAAGCCCATCAACTGGGGAGTGGATAAAGAAGATGTGGTATATTACACAATGGATTTTATTCAGCTATTAAAAAAGGATAAATTTAATGATCTTATTAGTAAATGGATGTGACTAGAGACCACACTCTTAAGTGAAATAAATCAGACCCAACTGTACACTCATCATATTGTCTCCTTAGTGTGAGAGCCTGAAACAGAAAATAAAATCCAAAGGGTACAATAGATACTGGGAAAGGAGAGGAATCTGTTCTAACGGAAGGAATTGGTGAGTTGAGGAGATGGCCAGGAGAGGAAGTAGGGGGAAGAGATATATCTACACATGTAAACAGGATGGTTTGGACAACTGTACTGTGAATTTCTGCTGATCTATAGAAAGGCACAGTTAATGCTTAATTTATTTTGTTTCCTTTTTTCAATTCTTTGTCCTTTTCCTTTCCTTAATTTCTTATATATTTCTTCCTTCCAATTTTGTATGCGTGTATCTGGTAATATGAATAACTTATTGGAAGACAGCACTATGCATTACAACAAATACTGGGATTCATACTATTTTGTTTAGTGAAATTCTGCATTATTTGTAATTTTTCTGTTTTAATGCTATTTGTACTTTCTGCGAAAAACAAATTAAAATCTCAAAAAATGAGGTCTGACAATTTGAAATAACATACTTGAAGTTATTTTTAAATATAAGTGAGTATACAATAGTTTCTACAAATTTTCAACACTCTAAAATTTATTTAACATTTTGTGCAATGAAATATTTCTTATAGTTACTTGGTAAATTTGATGAAGACATTGTTTTGACATGTTTTTCACTGAATGGGATCTATTTTGCATATGACAAGAGATCTATCATTTAAGTGTCCACATGATTACTATAATTGGAAAATTTTGATAGTTGAAAAATTTCCAGTAGCCATATATCAGTAAGTGATGTATTCTTCATATTAACTTTTAGCTCTGCTTTCGGCTAAAAGTTTGCAGGAGAATTCATGTCTTCAACTCAACCATTGGGGGCCAGGGAGATAGCTCAGTAGAATAAGCTCTTATCTGGCAAGAGCAGGGTCCTGAGTTTATTCCTCAGTACTGCAAAATAACTAATTAACTAACTAACTAAATAAATAAATAAAATAATTAAACCTATCTATGAAGTAATGCTTTAGGCCAGAGGGAAAATTACTATAGACATCTTTTACTACCTTGGAAATTGTGTAGCTGATCAAGAATGGGCTGAGAAGGCACATTTAACAGATGACCAACTCAGCTGTGTAGCAGGAATAAGAAATAAGCTTAACTTTTTCAGTCACTATAATTTGACATGCATTGCTGCATCAGAACCTTGGCCAATGTGATTGATTTAAATTTTGGTACCAAAAGTGAGCTGGTTCCACACCTAAACATCACAAAAGCAGAAATAAATATTTAGATAAAGACCCGAGCTCAGGGCCGGCAAGATAGCTCAGCAGACTTAAGTGTCTGCTTAGGTAAGCACAGCGATAGTTGTGTGATGCCCAGTGCCTTACACTGTGCCGGACCCATCCCCAGCTGCACTGAGCCAGCCACAGAGACCAGGTGTGGTGGTGCACCCCTGTGATCCCAGTGCTGGGAGGCTGAAAACAGGAGGATCACTATGAGTCTGAGCTGCATAGAGAGACCCTGTACCAAATACATGAAAAAAGAAAACAAACAAACAAACAACAACAAAAACCCTCAGCTCATTCACCAAAGGATATAGGCTGAACAGTGTTTTTTTAATTTATGTATTTAATACAGGATCTACAGGGTCTCAGTACACAGATTGGATGTGTAGTGATCCTCCTGTTTACAGCCTCCCAAGCCTGGTGATTACAGGCACGCTACCACACCCAGTCTCCATCACTGTCTCAGTGTGCCCCTGGGGCAGGGCTGGCAGGGCACACAGGGAATAAAATCCCAAGAATGTGTTTTAAAGGTCTGAAAAAGATTAGTGAACCACACTCTGAAATGGCCAATTTTTTGGTAAAAGGTGGTTGGATGGGAGTTTTTACATGTAGTGGCCTTCACTTCTTCAACAAAAAATTGAGAAGCTAAGTTAAAAACAAGAATTTATTGGTCTTCACTGTGTCATTCAAGGAATTAAAACGACAAATTCAGGAAAGAAATTTTCTATTATTTATGAAAAATAATGAACAGATACACAATTCCAGGAAACTTTAGGGTTATGTAGGCAAGCTTTTCTCAGTTTCAAACAATTGACATGAAATTTTACACATGGGTTAAATTCCAAAGTTACCCTGAGATATTTAAATGTGTTAGATCGATTTTTAAGAGGGATTCATGGATATAAAAATGGTTCTAAAGTTTGTTCTCCCATCATATACATGTAAATCCACATAATGACCATTTACCTTAGATAGTTAAGCATCTAGCAAAAGGTGAAGCTGTTAGTCATTATGAGAAGTGTGTCATAAAGGAACAATAGGTATAGTTTCAGTTCCACATTTCTGACTGGAATTTATTGGATAAGAGCCTCAGTAAGGGATAAGATTTACCAGTCAGTGACACAACACATGAAGTTAAAATGTTAGTTCTCTGACACTCAGAAAAAGTCCTAGCATCTCAACATTATAGATGAAAATAAGTTTAAAATATTAGTCCCCAAGGAAAGTTTGTTCTTCCAGATTCACTTTAGATATGTTCAGAGCATCAAGTATTTCAGAGAAGGAAATCATATCCTCAGGAAAAATGAAAATAGAAAATCCCTTCCATGAGTAAATATGACCTGTAATAATATGTTCCCTAGCTGGGGAGATGGATCAGTAGAATAAGCACTTGCTTGGCAAGCGGAAGGGACTGAGTTCAATGCCTGGTTCCACAAAAAGAGAAAAAATAAATACTTATTCTGTTTGTTCCTTTTATTTAATCAAAAGAAGTTTCTACCACAGACCAAAGTAAGATTTGTACACTTTGATTTCACACTGCAAAAGGACAGATCTTGACATTCATTGAACCAGGGTCCAGTTAGTGACTGAAAAGGCAGACCATGGTATTGTTATGTTTGTTTGACAGATATATCTTTTTTCTCCTTCTCACACATCTCATGGGATGATACTTCTCATCCACCTGAAGCTTTTGAAAAGGACATATTTTAATTAATGAGATGGAAAAAAAGTGAGCAGTAACTTCTTGTTTGTAACTTCGAAAGCATGGATGAGTTACAGAAGCATGTGTTAAGGGGGATGCACACATCTGTCCTTGGGTAACTTCAATTTTTTTTTTTTTAATTTTAGGGAAGGTTCTACAGAGTATTCAGAGTCTCACTACTAGATCAGACTTGTAGTGATCCGTCTGTTTACAGCCTCCCAAGAGCTGGGATTACAGGCAGGTGGCACCACCATGCCCAGTCTCAATTGCCAGCTTAGTGTGTCTTGGGGTGGGGCCAGCACTGCAAAAGGCCCAGGGATCGAAGCCCCAGCCCCTGTGCCTGCTTGCAGGCACTTTAATCCACTGGGCTATTTTGCTGGCCCTGGGTAACTTCAGTAAGACAACTAGAATAAACTTCTAGGAAAAGTCACCTCTTCAACCTAATTCTGTTATGTATGTAGAACAAATAGTACATTATTTTGTACTAAGTCACTGAGATTTAAAGTCTTCTACTACAGCATTACTTACCCTATCCTGATCAAAGATTACTACATCAATTATTCAAGGCAAAAACTCACTAACGGTTCTTGTTAATATTGGTTTCCTCCATTCATTTAATCTTCCAAATACGGCATGACTTTTTTATGGAAAATGGGTATTAAAGGAAGGCAATGTGTGACTAAAACTAGTAATTCAAGAAAATATACCATTGACAATTATGTACCATTCAGAAATTAAGATTTATCCTTAACTTTAATGAGCTCTTACTTAATGAAATGGTTTTAAATGTGACACATTTGAGTTCCAACTATATATATATATATATATATATATATATATATATATATACTTTTTACATATCAATGTTCTTAAAAATTTCAGTGAAGAATTTAATTTAATAAATTAAATATATGGTATGCTTTTTGGATGCAAGTTGCATTGGATAGCTTTTCCTAGAGAAACAGAAATGATTTAATATTGAATTTCATAGAATACATAGCAACACAAGGTTATTTGTTAACAGGTTTAGCCGATTAGAGGTAGGAGAGTCCACAGTAGCCATTTGCATGCTGGGTAACTGGTGGATCCAACAACTTCTCCACTCCAGAACAGGAAGCTTCAGAACAAATATGCAGCACCGTGTTCCAAGGATTGGAATCTCCCTGGAGTCACTTGTTTGAGTCTACCTGGAGAAGCGACAAGCCATAACCCGATGTCCACAGGCAGCAGTAACAAGGAGAGAAGGCAGAAGATGCATCGTCTCAAGTTGAATTGAGCAATGACATGCCAACTTCCTCCGTGCCTCCTCTATAATCCATTCAAGTTATATGACTATTGGGTGATATAATTGACTACTAGGGTGATGTTTTCCCCTGAGTGCTCTGGTAAGCAAGCAAATCTCTTTTGGAAACATCCAACTGACACATGAACAAGTATGATTTACTAATCTGCTAGGTGTTTCTTAATTCAATCATGTTGACCATCATAATGAAAGGTGAAAATACATCCCTTGTCAACTTGACAATCAGACATGTCTCCTTAAGTCATAATCTCTAAGTTTAATAGCAGAGGAAGGGACAATTAATTAGACATTGAAGGACTCTATGTGATTGTCCAAATCTGTTAATTATTTGGTGGTTAGTATATTTTGGATCCTCTATGGCCACTTTTGGTAGGATGTAAAGCATCCCCCTAGTAGTCACCTTGACAAGCCTATTAAAGGGAGTGTTTAACCAATATTTAAATTAAAGCAGAACTGGGAAGATAGATCAGCAATCTAAGAGCCTGCCTGCCAGCCACAAGGCCCCAGGTTTGATCCCCAGTACTACATGCCATAAGGGCCCTAGAACCGTGAGTGCCCTGTACTGGCCAATGAAACCAGGAGTGGTGGCACATGCCTGTAATCCCAGCGACAAGACTGAGAAGACTAAGACAGCAAGATCATTATGAGTCTGAGCTGTGTAGGGGGACTGTGAACCAAATGAATAAGTAAATATGAATTAAAGCATTGGTTAATTCTTATTCTGCTTAGCACATAAAAAGGCAACCTCTGATATGTATGCCAGACGAAAGCAGGAAAGAAATATGAAATAAGAAAGAAAAGTAGAGAATAAAGAAGAGAATTGAAAAAAAAAAAAAAACTAATCTGCCTCCCCCCAAAAAACACTCAAACACTTGCAGAAGCTATGCCTCGGTTACTTTTCTCTCCTTGCTGGGACAAATACTCGACACTCAAAATGAAAGAAGGAAAGGTTTACTTGGCTTACAGTTACTGGAGGTTTCAGTCCATACTCACATGTCTCCAAGGCAAAGTGGCACATGGCAGAGGGCAGCCTTTGATGATGGAGGCAGAGAGCAGACAGCAAAGGGAGTGGCAGCAGCTCAGGCAGCTAGCTGGCCTCTCTCCCCTCTTTGGATTATAAAGCAAATGACCTGTCCCAAGGCAGGTGCAGTATGCTCACCCACAATAATCAATCACAAACTCCAAAAGCCACCCCATGACTACATGAGGCTTTGGGGAACACCTAGACCCAAACCATAACAAGCACAAAATTAAAGTATGCACAGGGTACCTTTTATATTGCAGGCTGAGTTCCGTTGTGGGTCTCTGAGCTGGCACCTCTCACTTGCTTAATTGCCTGCCTGTGAGCAAGGATGACCCTCTTGCCTCGCCCCTCCCAGTTGTAAGTCACGCTCTGGTATGGCTACCTGGAGGCCTTTTTCTCCCTCCCAAGATCTGACTTCTTCTCTAGTTTGTGAAAGGGGGGAGTACAGTGCAATTGGCCCAGTGCCTGATTTTTCATCATCTTCCACCACTCTCCTCTCACACGCCACTTCTTTTCCTACAGGACAAATTCTGCTATGCCCTCTGTGTTTTCCTAGCAGGAGCTTTCTGCCTAGCTCAACTTTGGATGCCACTGATCCAGGTGCTACTCTTTATATATCTTCCTATGGTTCTTTTCTGTCCCTCTCATCTAAAGGAGCACCCTTAAACCTATGAAAACGGCTTCTCCAAGGGATCCTTTTCACTAATCCCTAGCAGTGGGGCTCCAGGGCTGGTATGCAGTGTGTCTGCAAAGCTCAACTCTGTAAGTGTATGTGGAAAGAATGGGTAATTATTTCTGAGTCAGTGTGACCACTTCATTCTCCAGAGTTCCATCGCTACCAGATGCTGCGCACTCATGCAGCAGCCCTGGGGACGAGACTTTTCAGCGCTTAGATCCGGGTTCCTAATCAGAGTGGCACAATTGCTTATACATTCCCAAGGGTCTGCTGCATTGTCTCATGCACTTCTCTACTGTGTTCAGTTTTTCTTATGGTTTGGTTTAGAGGCACCTTCCTGGCTGTGTTCCTCCTGCTGGTGAGGAGGGCCTTGTGGCTGACAGCCTATTCTACCAGCCAGGCCACCTCTGAAATGCGAGGTCCCTCTTCAGTGAGCCAGATTCTCCCAAAAAGTGCAAGCAGTACCTGGCATGCAACGGATGCTGAAACGCTGGAGCTTTTGAGTTCCCTTCCTAAATACCTCACTGCTGTCTTTTAATACTGAGCCTCTCCTCCTAGTTATTTTCTGAGTTTAGCTTTGTTTATTGGCCTCAACTCAGTGTATCTACTCTGCTTTTGAGTTCCCATCCATACCTCCTCCCCAGCCACCACCTAGCTAGCTCTGGGGATGGAGCCCAAGCATCTCTTAATC